>CM047904.1:22927634-23008110 GCA_026229545.1 Pistacia atlantica
AAAATAAAATAGGAGTGAATTGTTCATCTTTATTAACGTTGTAACATGGCTCATGAATAACATATTTTTTTGTGTTTCACCATTTTTTATGGTTACGTTTTCCTTGTTTTCTTCTTTTGAAAATGTCATGAATCGTGCCTCCGTATTTGGAACACATAATACACAAGAGTTTTAATGTTAGAGTATTTAGACTCATATATAACACACGACGTTCCTTGAATGAGCATATGTCATTTCAGCCATATATAATCTTATAAGTGGAACTTAGACATTACTATTTTCATTAGGATTTTTATTATATGTCTTAACACAATTTAGTCTTGATCCGTTAAATTAAACACCAAAACCTTCAAAATATGCGTATGATAAAGGATAAATTGTTATTTCAGGTATCTAAGGGACAAAGTTGTTAATTGATACCATAGGAGGGAATTAACAGTTGACTCTATGAATTTGGAGAACCCATTAAATATCTTATTGGAATTTTCATAATGCTGAAAATCTACTTTGGAACAAATTAATGATTTCTAATTTGACAAACAAATATGTGTACGTACTCAATTTTTAATGTATGTATTACTTTTCAAAACCTTTGATACGTTTATTATTTTTGTGAAACCATAAGAGATTAACGCTTATCCATATAGGATATATATATATGATTAGTTGTTAGGAAGGGCTGATATATATATTTTAATAACGTGTGAAACATGTGTTGACATATTTTTAAAGGAATTAAATTTTCTACTCTAAATTTGGACCAGCGGGTTGGGCCGATGACGTTAGTATAATGATGTCAGCTAAAATCCAAACGATGTCGTTTCAAAGAGGGTATTATTGACTTTTTAAAACTTATAAAGAAAACCCTAAATTCCTTACTTTTAGTCATTTTTCCCATTTCTTTCTCTCTTCTTCTACCGTCTCCCTTTCTTCTCTCCCTTGCATCCTTTTTCGATCTACCATGGTCACCGTTTGGACCTCAATGGTGTAGCCTTCATGGCTACTCTGCCACGATGTAGGCTTCGTGGCTGCTCCGCCACGGTGTAGGCTTCGTGGCTGCTAGATCTATCCGCCACGGTGAAGGCTTCGTGACTACTGGATCTATCCGCCACAGTGAAGGCTTCATGGTTGTTGGATCTATCCGCCACGGTGAAGGCTTCATGGTTGTTGGATTTCCTTTTTTCCATCTCTTTTTTCTCTTCTTCTACTGTCTTGTTTCTTCTCTCCCTTGCATTTTTTTTTTCAATCTACGATGGCTAGTTGGCTACCTGTGCATCTTGTTGGCTTTTTGACATCTGTACCTAAGGTTTTCTCGAAAATATTGACTGGGTTGCAATTTGTTGGTTGGATTGTTTGGTATTTGCTGTAATAATTCTTTTCCATCCAACAATCCATGAATTTAAATTTTGAAACATTGGTTGTTACTATAAAATGTTGTGATATGTTAATAGGTGTTTAAATTATGATAAAAAATGAATATGGAGAACTGGAAATTGGAAAAGGGGAAATTGTTTTTAGGGAATTTTGGGACTCAGTTGTGACACCGGTCCGGTTGAACCGGCGGTTTGTCACTATTCTTCCGATCCAAATCTGGTTCATTCCTGGTTAATTGGTCAAAGTGGGTTTAGAAGGTTTTCGGACCGGTGTTGATCTTGGCTCCCGGTCGAATCGGTTTGATCGGTTGGTCCAATCTTGGTTTTAAAACATTGGTATATGGTAGGGATTTTGGATCAGGCAACCCATCCCTTTTAAAGGGGTATCATACGTTTTGCCAAGCTCGTCCAAAAAAGGAGTTTATAGTTGATCATATGCTTAGAAAGCCATCACATGTAGCTGTTCAAGAAGTTATTTTACAATGTTGGAACTTGCCATTTGATAAATAATTATAGAATAATGTTATCTTTACAAAAAAAATTTATAAAGATCTCCATACTAAGTGATATGAAAAAAAATGAATGGAAAAATGAATATAATGAGTTTGAGTTTTTATTTCACTCTTTCATTCGTTTTTTGCCACCTCACTTTGTATAAAAATCTTTGTAAGATTTCTTTGTAAGTATAGTATTATTGATAATTATAAGCTTAACTCCTCTCAAAGTCGAGATGATACAATATGCAATACGTTGACTAATACAAACAATTCTTTTATTGCATTGTTCATTTATATTTATTGATTATTTATTAAATCAACCATTTATATGTACTTATTAATTTTTGATTCTATTATCTTAAAAAGTATTCTATAACAAAAATGTGGATTGAATTGAAAAAAAAGAAAAAATAGCCGATTTGGCTTGGTGTAGTGGCTACATGGTGGGGTGGGAAGGTGGGCTGACGCAATAATGGGGGTGGGGAAATAGCACTGCGATATATGAGGCGGTTGTGGCTAATTGATCTTTTCCCAAAAGAAGAAAGGGAAAGTTCCACAAAATACCATTTCTCCAAAGAGGAGGAGGGGGAAGAAGAAGAAGAAAAAGAAGAAGAAGAGAAGAGAGCAGCTATTCCGTTTGGTTTCAGTCTCGTTTTTTATTCTGTAACTTTGAGATTTAATTCTATCAGGATTCAGGTAAGGTTTCAAATTCTGTAAAATTTATGTTGGCTTTAAGAAGCCAGCATTGGAGGATCCTGTGAAAACTAACAAGATCCCAAGGCAGATCCCAGAGCAGCCCTGGTACATGAACCCGATCTTCTCTATCCTAATGGGAGGCGTTCTTCTGTTTGGATCCATCTTCATTGAGCTCTTTTTCATTCTCACCTCAATATGGCTGCATCAGTTCTGCTACATATTCGGTTTCCTCTTCATCGTCTTTACCATTCTCATTGTCACCTGTGCCGAGATCACCATTGTTCTCTGCTACTTCCAGCTCTGCAGTGAAGATTACCTCTGGTTGTGGAGATCATACCTCACTTTAGGTTCTTCAGCATTCTATCTCTTCCTCTATGCAGCTTTCTACTTCTTCACGAAGCTCGATATCACCAAGCCAGTGTCCGGGATCTTGTACTTCGGTTATATGCTGATCGTCTCCTACGGCTTCTTCGTGCTTACCGGTAAGATTGATTGATTGATTCACCAGTTGCTGCGACTGAAAAAGTAGTAGCTGGCATATTTCCACAAAATGAAGCACAAATTATTTCCCAGTGAATATCTGGGGTGCCCTCAAAATTCCAGAGTGAATTTGGATTCAGTTTTGAATCATAATACCCCATAGAGGTTATTCTTAGTCTTCTTCTTCTTCTTGATACAGGATTCATTGGCAGTTCTAGTTTTTTTCTTCTCTGTTTTGTACAAGACTTATCAGCAGATTGTTAATCGGTTTCTGTGTCATTAATGTTTCTTCTATAAAGGAGAAAAATGAATTCTTGTATTGAAATTACTTACCTGTACCTATCAAGTCGTTTCTACCATGCACTGAGAAAAATAATAGAAAAATTCAATTCATACTTGAGAAGATTATTATGTGTCCTATATATACATACATGTGTACATATATTATATAATTGTAGTGATAGCCCCAACACTTGTACTTTTGATAAAACTTCATTATCATTAATCTCCTCCAATAATTCTACCATCCTTATCTTTTATTTCAACTTTATTCAGCACTTTGATTCAACTTTATCTGAAGGCCAAAGTCTTCTGATTCTCTCTACTGCAATTTGTATTCTGTATTTCATAGAACTTAGGTTTTACTAGCCCCAAATAAGTATCAAAACTTCATATTAATTAGTCCATACTTTCCAGATTGTTAGCTTTATATAATTATATATATGGAGATTCATGTAAAGAAGGTAGTTGTTGTACACCCAGCTCAAGAAACGCCCAGCCACTCTGTGTGGATCTCAAACTTGGATCTTTTCAACGCACAATTTGGTCAGGTGCCTATGGTGTACTTCTACCAGCGGCCGCCGCAGCCGCAGTCTGATAGATCTGATTTCTTTGACAGTTCTCTGCTTAAGGAGGCTTTGAGCAAAGCTGTTGTGGCGTTCTACCCTTTGGCTGGAAGGTTGGGAAGAGATGGAAATGGGAGGCTGCAGATTGATTGTAATGGAGAGGGAGTCTTGTTCATAGAGGCTGAAACAAGTTGTGCTATGGAAGATGACTTCACTCCAAGTTTGAAGATGAAGCAGCTCGTTCCAGCCATTGATTATTCAACAAGCGAAATCTACTTTCATCCACTGCTTCTGTTACAGGTACGATCACAATAAATATATATTCGGTAATTCTCAAGTCTGTTTATTCTTCTCAATATATATTATGTAATTTATGATTCTAGGTAACTTATTTCAAGTGCGGAGGAATTTGTGTTGGGATTAGTTGGCATCATATTTTGGGAGATGGAGTTTCTGCATTTCATTTTATAAAATCATGGGCTGAAATAACTTGTGGCATCCCTATTAGCGTTCCACCCTCCATTGATCGAACCATACTTCATGCAAGGATCCCATCTCATCCTACATTTAACCACAGTGAATACCATCCCCATTTGAAGATTTTCTTGAATTAAAGAAGCAATCTAAGGAACAGTAGAGAGGAAAGTATCAGACATAAACACGAAAAAACTGGGAATTTTTATTAAGGGAAAAAAAAATTTGTTACAGGAGAGAGACACTTTTGTAGTTAGAGTGCTCAAAACGCACCGTATAGGATATTTCTAATATTACAAACTAACTCAGTTCAGTTCTCAAAACCTACAAATACACTCTTTTCCTAACATTTCCCCTTAAGCTAAACCACGTTACAATTACACCCTTTGTCTAAAATTTCCCCTTAAGCTGGACCACTTGTACACCACCTGTGCTGGACATTCCCTGCAAGCTGCACCAATTCCATTCAATTCCATTCAGAACTAAGCTGCACCAATTCCATTTAATTCCATTCAGAACTAAACTGCACCACTTCCATTCAGAACTACTTCATCTCCTGCTTACATCCATCTCAATTTTTACTCTTAACAGATTACAAGGATAAAAAAAAAAAAACAGATCAACATAATCTTTCATAGTGTAGTCTCGCACCGCACATTTTACTAACAGAACAATCGCAGCTAAACTGCACCACTTCCATTCAGAACTACTTCATCTCCTGCTTACATCCATCTCAATTTTTACTCTTAACAGACCACAATGATAAAAAAATGCATCATAATGTCAGTAGCTTAGTAGTCAGCCAACTGACATTTTACTAATGCAATGTATCAACATGCACACTTTACTAACAACACAGATCATAGAAAAAAAAAAAAACTACTACGCGTAGCTTGTAGTCTCACAGTCTGCACACTTTACTTGAAACTACTGCAATCTGCACATTTTACTTCCATTCAGAATTACTTAAACTCCGCTTACAATCATCTCAATTCTACTCTTTCAGTTACGAGCAGAACAACTAGTGCTTCATCATGTATTACGCATCTACACACACGCTCTTGCAACTCTGCGATGCACGCTTTACTTGATCAATCGACAGTTGATTCAGAAGTTCACAACACGCTTTTCTCTTAATAAAGCAAACCTTAAGCTAGGAAGAGCTTTAGTAAGAATGTCAGCTATCTGATATTCAGTAGCTATGTATTGGACATTTAATGTTTTATTTGCAACAAGTTCCCTCACATAATGGACATCAATCTCAATGTGTTTTGTCCTTGCATGGAAAATAGGGTTTGAGGACAAAGCACCAGCACTCATGTTATCACCCCAAATAACAGAGTTGTTTTTAATGTGAATATTAAGTTCTTTAAACAAATTCTGGACCCAAACTACTTCAGTTGCAGCTTGGCTAAGAGACCTATACTCTGCCTCTGTTGATGACAAAGAAACAACCTTTTGTTTCCTTGAAGCCCATTGGATTAGATTACCACCAAGAAAAACACTACAACCACTAGTGGATTTTCTGTCAATTGTGTCTCCTGCCCAGTCAGCATCAGCAAAGGCTTCTAAAGTAAATGGTTTCCTTTTTGTGAAGAGAATCCCATGGGATAAAGTACCTTTCACATACCTCAACACTCTTTTACAGGCTGTCTAGTGAGTTGTAGTAGGATTCTGCAAGAATTGACTTAGTTTATTCACTGAGAAAGCCAAATCAGGTCTAGACAAAGTCAAATATTGCAATCCCCCAATGATACTCCTGTAAAGAGAAGGCTGATTAAATTGCTCATTGTCTGCTTTTCCAAGTTTTAAACCAGTGGCCATGGGGGTAGAACATGGTTTAGAATCCTCCATACCAGCTTTACCCAAAAGCTCATGGGCATACTTGGTTTGTGTAAGCAGTAAACCAGAAGAATTTCTTTTAACCTCAAAACCAAGAAAATACTGAACTTCTCCCAAAGTTTTTAGAGCAAACTTGCTGTTAAGATCAGCTATAAGCTGTGAAATAAGATGACTATCATTTCCTGTCACCAAGATGTCATCCACATATACTAGAAGATACATCACTTGGGATTCTCTCTTGTAAAAGAACAAACTAATATCTGCGGTAGTGTTAACAAATCCCCATTCTAATAATGCATTTTTCAGTTTATCGAACCAAGCTCTTGGAGCTTGCTTAAGACCATAGAGAGCCTTATGTAATTTGCACACCAGCCTTGAATTAAAAGAAGAAGAGGCAGGAGAAAAACCTTCAGGGGGCAACATAAAAACTTTCTTTGATAGCTCTCCATTCAAGAATGCGTTATTTACATCAAGTTGCTGAATTTGCCAATCTTGATGGACTGCCAAAGAAATCATAATTCGAATTGTTGCAGCCTTCACAACTGGAGAAAAAGTGTCAAAGTAGTCCAGTCCAGGTGTCTATTGAAAGCCTTTGGCTACCAGCCTGGCTTTGTATTTTTGCAGAGTCCCATCTGAGTTTAACTTATTCCTGAAAACCCATTTACTTCCAACTATATGCATACCTTCTTCATAAGGCACTAATTCCCAAGTCTGATTCTTCAAAAAAGCTTAGTATTCACTCCCCATAGCCTGCTTCCATTCAGGTATAAGTAAAGCTTCAGTTACAGTTTTTGGTTCACTAAGAATGGTATTCGTGGTCAATAAAGCCTGATAAGTAAAATCAGGATCAACTTTAGCTTTTGCAGAGTAACCAGCCTTAGCTCTAGTAATCATAGGGTGAGTATTTGTGGATTGTTGGGCTGTACAAGGTAGTAAAGCTTCCTGGTGACTATCAGGATCAGGAGAGGTGATAGGATGGTCACATTCTTGATTAGTGAACTCATCAAGAAAGCTAGATAGAGTGTGAGTAGAGGAGCTAGATGTAGATCTATTTGAGGCCAGAATATCAGTGTGTGGGACTACATTGGTTGGACTAAGGTTGTGTGCTACTCTTGCTCATGGTAAGTCAGGAATATCATTCAATGTGAGCTCAAATGAGGCTGTGCTAAGATCACTTCTTGAAGATAATACTGCTGTGCCAGGATCAATTCTTGAAGATAATACAGAGGTAGGAATGCACCAGGATTTATCAAGAGAAGACTGAATAGAATTGTCACTATTATTTGCAGAATTTTCAGATTCATTCTTCTCATTCTTGAATGGAAAATCTGTTTCATTAAATTTCACCTGCTGAGCAATATATAATCGACCACAAGATGCTAGGCACAAATAACCTTTATGGGAAAGACTGTATCCCAGAAAAATACACTTTTCTGTATGATATAACAGTTTGTGTCTTTGATATGGCCCGAGATATAGATAGCAACTACATCCAAATACTTTAAAATCAATATACTTAGGCTCTTTATGAAACAAAGTGTAATATGGTGACTCAAACTCAAGAGGTGCTGAAGGTAACCTATTCAGGAGAAAGGTTGTTGTGCTAAAAGCTGACCACCAAAAATTTAAAGGCATAGTGGCATGAGCTAAGAGTGACAACCCATATTTTGTGATGGACCTATGTTTTCGCTCTACTCTTCCATTTTGTTGGTGAAGGTAGGGACAAGGATGTCTAAACATGATTCCATTTTCCTGAAGATAACTTGAAAAGGACCTAAACTCTCCACCCCAATCAGTTTGCAAGCACTTTAATTTGATATCCAATTGTCTTTCCACAAACTTATGAAATTGCACAAAAACAATATATGTTTCAGACTTGAGTTTCAAAGGATATATCCATGTGTATCTACTAAAATCATCAACAAAAATCACATAGTATCTATACCCTTCTCTAGACATAGCAGGCTGGTCCCCACAGATCAGAATGCACCAATTCTAATGGACAACTAGCTCTTGAGGATGAAATAGGAAAACTACATTGCTTCAATTTTCCAAATTGACAAGCCTCACAAAAGGAACTTTTATTACTAGCAGCAGATTGTTTTACATGCAACTTATTCAAAACATACTGAAGAGTTTTAACATTTGGATGTCCTAATCGGGCATGCGACAACAATGCAGAATCTGAAGGTACATTATTAGTCTTAGCATCAGAATTCCCATGAACAACATTAGTAATACTATCTGAAGTAGAAACATTAGCTTCATGAACCACATTCCCAGTTACATGATGTGAAGCAGAAGGAATGGATGATGCATAAAGAGAGACATTGCTTGATAATTCCAGTTGATACAGGCCACCTTTCACTGAGCCTTGCAACAAGACAGCTTTGTTACTCTTATCCTTTACCAAGCAATGATCAGAATGAAATTCAACTATGACATTATTATCCTTGGTAATTTGAGAAATACTAACTAGATTCTTTGCAATTTTTGGAACACATAAAATATTCTTAAGTTGAAGTATTCTATGTGAGGCATGTCAAGGAACAAGTAACATACCTGTGTGAGTGATAGGAATAGCATCCCCATTGCCAACTTGAACTTTAGAGTTCCCTGGATAACTAGACTTGTGCATCAGATTGGAAGCATCTGCTGTCATGTGGTTAGATGCTCCAGAATCCATGTACCAAGATTGATCATGTACAGTTTGTGGAGTAGCTACAGCTTGGTAGGAAGTGCCTGAGGATGACAGTATTCCAGTTTCAGCCTTGGTAGGATTAGCTCCAACTACTCCTACAGTGGTAGATTGAGGTTGTGGACTCATTCTCTGTCTATAATCAGGAGTTTGAAAGTTTGTAGTAGGATATTGAGGCATCTGTGATCCTACGGTAGCTAAGTAATCATGTAAGCCCAGAACTAAGTTATGGAAGCCATTATTGGGATGCAAGCCAGTGTTAGGAACAAACTGACTAGCAAGCAATGCCTGAACAGAGCCATCAGGAACACCAGCAAGGTTAGTCTGAGAGGATATAGAAGGATTATAAGTAGAGGCCTGAACTGAGTGATTGTAGTTGAAACCCTGAAGATCTTGATCAAATCTATGGTAGCATTGCAGGGCAGAATGGCCTATCTTGCCACAAACCTGACAGATCAATTTAGGCTTGAAGTAGCCTCGGCCTCTCCTTCTCCCTCTCCCTCTCATCATATTGTTATTAAATTGATTAAAACCAGTAGGCATAAACTGAGAACCATTTGGATAAGACAACCTGTTAGTACCACTTCCTGAATATCCAGCATTACCAAGATCAAAAGCCCCAAAGACAGCTTGTGAAGGTACATTGGCTGAGACATTTTGTCCTTGTTGAAAGATCATTTCAGGGGAATGACTATTTAGTACTCCTGGTTTCAACATATGTGAGGCATGTTGAAAACCAGCTCCTGAATTTTGTGAAGTTACAGAGTCAATAGGTCCTTGTTTAGTAGCTATTAGAGCAGAACTTAACTGTTCATGAAAGCTTAATAAAGCATTGTTCTGTCTTTCAAGCCTCATTTCATGCTTATATAACACGAATTGAGCTTCTTGAAGAGTTGCAGTACTACTATTAAATGTCAAATTTGCAACCACAGCATCGTATTCAGGACCTAGACCATCTAATATGTACAACAGCAACTCTTCATCACCAATTTTGACTCCACTTGCTGTTAGCTCATCACCTAATTCTTTCATCTTCAAAATATAGTCATTAATACTCAAAGACTCTTTCTTAGTAGTCTATAACTGATTTCTTAAGTGCAATGTTCTTGCTTTTGAGAAAGACTGAAAATGAAGTTCTAAGGTATTCCAGATCTCATAGGCACTAGTACACTTAGCAACATGTCTAAACATGACTCTGATATAGCCGAGAACAGCCAGCTTACTAGGAATTGGTCTGTCTTTTTCCAAATGAAATACCTAGGGTTTGGTTTCTTAGTCAACTCATTTGATTCTCCTGATTTATCAAAATGAAACATAGGAGGACATAGATTCTCACCAGTAACAAATCCATCAAGATCGTGAGATATCAAGCTGGAAGAATTTGCGATCGCCAGTAGCTATAATTCTTCTCCGATAGCTTCACTGAGCTCGTCAGAAGTGTTGAGTGAAGAGCTGAACTAAGCACGTTTGTGCTCCGATCTTGTTCAATCTCTGGTCTTGGAGTTGAATTTGACAGTTCAAGACTCGGATTAGCCATGGACGTTGGTCTACAGCTCTGATACCATGAAGATTTTCTTGAATTAAAGAAGCAAACTAAGGAACAGTAGAGAGGAAAGTATCATACATAAACACAAAAAAACTGGGAATTTTTATTAAGTGAAAAAAAAATTTGTTACAGGAGAGAAACACTTTTGTAGTTAGAGTGCTCAAAACGCACAATATAGGATATTTCTAATATTACAAACTAACTCAGTTTAGTTCTCAAAACTTAAAAATACACTCTTTTCCTAACACCCTTGTTCCATGGATATTCTTGAATCACAATCAAGTCCTAGACCCACTTCCATGGCGAAATTTCGTTTATCACTTGATCAAATCAATTCTTTTAGAGCAAAACTACAAAATGAGGATGGAGCCACGTATAGCACTTTTGTGATTTTAGCAGCACATATATGGCATTGTGTGTGCAAGGCACGTGGATTGCCTGGGAGTTAATTAACCAAACTAGACATACCAACAGAAGGACGAGCAAGATTGGATCCTCCACTACCATTGGGGTATTTTGGGAATGTGGTATTTATAGCTACACCGATGGCCTTGGCAGGTGATATTCAATCAAAACCGTTGATTTACACTGTAAAGATTATTCATGAAGCGTTAAAATAGATTAATGATGAGTATTTGAGGTCGACATTAGCTTATGTGGAACAATATTATAATGATCAGACGACTCTCAAACAAAGAGTTTCAAGTATAATTGTCCTAACCTAAAGATAACAAGTTGGACCCAAATGCCCATATATGATACGGATTTTGGATGGGGCAATCCTTTTTTTATGAGTCGGGCTATTGTCCCTTCTGAAGGAGCTTCGCTTATCCTGCCGAACCCATCTAATGAAAGAAATTTATCTTTGATTATATGCTTGGAGACTCCTCACATGGAACTCTTTAAAAGTTGTTATACACGGAGGGAGATGCCCCCGTGAAAAAATATTATAGGCATAGTTCTTTATGAAACAATAAAAATAAAATAACATCTTTTTTTTGTACTTATTTACCGTTCATCTATATTTATTGATTATTGATTAAATCAACCATATATATGTAATGTTTATTAAATTTTTTATCTATTATCTTACAAAGTATTTTAAAACAGAAGTGTGATTGAATTGAAAAAAATAAAGAAAATATAGCCGAAATAATGAGGTTGGGGAGAAAGCGCCATGATAAATGATAATATGAGGCGGTGGTGGGGGTTTATTGTTCCTTTTTCAAACATTAAGGGGGGTAATTGATCTTTTGGCAAAAGAAAAACGGAAAAGTACTATAAAAGAGAAATGCTATATGTAAAAGACTCCTCCAAATGTACAAAGTGATGCGTTAGTTATTACACCAAGAGCTGCCACGTAATTTTGTACAAAACTCTTTGCCTTACACATGTAGCATTTTTTATTATAAAATACCATTTCTCTAAAGAGGAGGAAGAAGAAGAAGAAGAGAAGGGAGAAGCTGTTCAGCTTGGTTCAGTCTCGGTTTTGATACTGTAACTTTGAGATTTAATTTTGTCAGGATTGAGGTAAGGTTTTAAATTTTGTAAAATTTGTTAAAGCTCTTTATGGAAAATCACTTCAACTTTGGAGCAGTTATTAATTTTTCATGATGAAAACCAGTAGGAGAGAATTCAAGATTTTCTCGTAAATGGAGATCCACGTAAAGAAGACTAGTGTTGTACGCCCCGCTCAACAAACGCCAAGCCATTCTCTAGAGATGTCGAACTTGGACCTGCTGAACGCACACTTCGGTCAGGTGCCTCTGGTGTACTTCTACCGGCGGCCGGCGCTGTCTGAAAGATCCGATTTCTTTGACACTTCACTGCTTAAGGAGGCTTTGAGCAAAGCTCTTGTGGCTTTCTACCCTTTGGCTGGAAGGCTGAAAAGGGATGAAAATGGGAGGCTGCAGATTGAGTGTAATGCAGAAGGAGTTTTGTTCATGGAGGCTGAAACAAGTTGTGTTATTGATGATGAGTTTGGTGATGATAACTTCACCCCAAGCTTGAAGATGAGGCAGCTCGTTCCAAGTCTTGATTATTCATCCAAAAACATCTCATCTTCTCCGCTGCTAGTGTCACAGGTAATCCTTTAATATGAACTACATCTACTCTTATTGAAAAATAAAATACATTTGAACTGTGTTAGTTTTGCTATCTCTTTACTAGTTTAACATTTAATAATGTGCAATGTTTTCTATTACTTTATTTAATGCATTATGACTTACTTAATATTCCATGCCAATATTAAATGTTATCATCTAGGAAGATGTACCCCACCCATCATATAAAACAATCAACTTTTCAAACCCACCATTGGTAGCTTAAGTGGTAGGACGAGCACTGAGATATGTGAGTTTCAAGTTTAAATCCTATGGTTCTCAAGATTTAAGTAGATGATTATGACGGTGGGATGATGTACTAATTACTTATATGGATTAGTCGAGGTGTGCATAAGCTGATTCAGACGTCCTGTTTAAAAGAAAAAAAAAGCTTTACATTCCTTCACCGATTACAAATTTAATGTTCTATATTATGAGTCTTATATATGTTTAATATTATATATTATGTAATTGATCATTACTTTAATTGCTAGGTAACTTATTTCAAGTGTGGAGGGGTTTGTCTTGGCGTTGGATGGCATCATATATTGGGAGATGGAACTTCTGGATTGAATTTCATCAAATCATGGGCTGAGATAACATCTGGTTTTTCTATTACTAACCCACCCTTCATTGATCGAACCATACTAAAATCTAGAACCCCACCTTATCCCACATTCGATCACATCGAATACCACCCACCTCCGGAGTTACAATCCGGTGCTTTACCCACTTCCATGACTAGAGTTGAACTATCACTTGATCGAATCAACTTCCTTAAAACAAAATTCAAGGAAGATTATGGCGTCACGTATTCCACTTATGAAATTCTAGCAGCAAATGTTTGGCGTTGCGTATGCAAAGCTCGTGGTTTGCCTAATGATCAAGCAACTAAGTTGTACATACCCACAAATGGACGGTTGAGGTTCAATCCTCCACTCCCATTGGGGTATCTTGGAAATGCCGTATTTATTGCTGCACCGATTGTCTTGGCAGATGATATTCGATCCAAATCGTTGATTTATGCTGTGAAGATTATTCGTGAAGCATTAAAGCGAATGGATGATGAGTACTTGAGATCGGCATTAGCTTACGTTGAAAAACATTACGATGATCTAACTGCTCTCAAACAAGGAGCCCCTACTTGCAATTGTCCTAACCTAAGGATAGTGAGTTTGGGTGGAATGCCCATATATTATACAAATTTTGGATGGGGTAGTCCAATCTATATGGGTTGGGCTATTGTTCCCTTTGAAGGGCTATCATTTATCTTGCCAAGCCCATCAAATGAAAGGAGTTTGTCTTTAATTATATGCTTGGGGGCTTGCCACATGGAGCTCTTCAAGAAATTCTTTTACAGTGAAGGAGTTGGCTCCATGAAAAAATATTATAAGCCTAGCGCTTTATAAAATCTTCTTTTGGTACTCTATATTTTTGTTCATGGAGGCTGAAACAAGTTGTGTTATTGATAATGAGTTTGGTGAATCACAATCAGGTCATGAATCCACTTCCATTGCTAAACTTAGTTTATCAATTGATCATACCAATTTCCTTAAATCAAAATTTAAAAAAGATCACCGTGTCACGTGTACCACTTATGAGATTTTTGTAGCACATGTATGACGTTGTATGTGCAAAGGCACATGGGTTACTCGATGATCAAACAATTAAATTATACATATCTACAAATGGACGATCATGATTAAATCCTCCACTCCAATTCGAGTATCTTGAAAATGTGACATTTATTGCTACTCCAATTGGCTTATAGGTGATACTTAATCAAAATTGTTGATTTACACTATAAAAATTATTTACAAAGCATTAAAGCAAATTGATGATGAGTCTCTGAGATCGGCATTAGCTTGTATAGAACAATATTACCACGATATGACGACCCTTAAAAAAGGAACCCCTAGTTGCAATTGTCTCAACCTAAGATAGCGATCTAGACCGCAATGTTCATGTATGATATAAATTTTGGATGGAACAGCCCAATATTTATGGGTCGGGCTATTGTTCCATTTGAGGGCAATCATTTATTTTGACAAGCCCGTCAAAAGAAAGAAGTCTGTTTTTTTTTTTTAATTAATAAAACGTAAATCACATGTTGTTTCTTTTCTTTTTTTATATGGAGATATGTACATCTAATAACAAATCCAATTTTTATTATTCAGTATATATACACTCTTTTTTATCTGGTTTTAATCCGTGACTTGGGATTTTGTCAAGATTGAGGTAAGCTTTTAGCTCTGTACATTTTTTCGGAATGATTATGAAAATATCTTCAACTTTTGAGCACGTATTAATTTTTCAGGATCAAAACCAGAATTTTCTCACAAATAATGGAGATTCAGGTAAAGGAGACAACAAGCGTTGTACGCCCAGCTCGAGAAACGCCCAAGCATGGTCTATGGATCTCTAACTTGGATCTGCTGGACAGACACAGAGCTCACATCCCTCTGGTGTACTTCTACCGTCGGCAACCATCGCAGACGGCAGATCGTTCCGATTTCTTTGGAAGTTGTGTGCTTAAGGAGGCTTTGAGCAAAGCTCTTGTGGCGTTCTACCCTTTGGCTGGGAGGTTGGGAAGAGATGAAAATGGGAGGCTGCAGATTGATTGTAATGGAGAGGGAGTCTTGTTCATGGAGGCTGAAACAAGTTGTGCTATTGAAGATGATTTCACTCCAAGTTTGAAGATGAGGCAGCTCGTTCCAACCATTGATTATTCGACAAGTGATATCTTTTTTTATCCATTGCTTCTGTTACAGGTATGTACGATCCCAATATAAAAATGTTATCATTGTATTGTTGATGTTTCAGTCCATTAGTGTTCCCAATATGTATCACGTAATTTATGATAACAGGTAACTTATTTCAAGTGCGGAGGAATTTGTCTTGGGATTGGGTGGCATCATATTTTGGGAGATGGAACTTCTGCTTTTCATTTCATTAAATCATGGGCTGAGATAACATCTGGCTTCCCCATTAGTGTCCCACCGTTTATTGATCGAACCATACTTCATGCTAGGATCCCACCTCATCCTACATTTAACCACATTGAATTCCATCCCCCTCCTTCCATGGATATTCTTGAATCACAATCAAGTCCTAGACCCACTTCCATGGAGACATTTCGTTTACCACTTGATCAAATCAATGCTTTTAAAGCTAAACTTAAAAATGAGGATGGAGCCATGTATAGCACTTTTGTGATTTTAGCAACACATATATGGCGATGTGTGTGCAAGGCACGACGGTTGCCTGAGAATCAATCAACCAAATTATACATACCAATAGAAGGACGATTAAGATTGAATCCTCAACTCCCATTGGGGTATCTCGGAAATGTGATATTTACTGCTACACCGATTGCCTTGGCAGGTGATATTCAGTCAAAACCGTTGATTTACACTGTGAAGATTATTCATAAAGCGTTGAAGCAAATGAATGATGGATATTTGAGGTCAACGTTAGCTTATGCGGAACAACATTATAATGATCTGATGACCTTTGAACAGGGAGTTCCCAATAGTAATTGTCCTAACCTAAGGATAGTGAGTTGGGCTCGAATGCCCATATATGATACGGATTTTGGATGGGGCAGCCCAATTTTTATGGGCCGGGCTACTATCCCTTCTGAAGGAGCTTCATTTATCCTGTCAAGCCCATCTAATGAAAGGAGTTTATCTTTGATTATATGCTTAGAGACTCCTCACATGGAACTCTTCAAGAAGTTGTTATACACCGAGGGAGTTGCCCTTATAAAAAAATATTATAAGCCTAGCTCTTTATGAAAATAAAATAGGAGTGAATTGTTCATCTTTATTAACGTTGTAACATGGCTCATGAATAACATCTTCTTTTGCGTTTCACCATTTTTTTATGTTTACGGTTTCCCTGTTTTCTTCTTTTGAAAATGTCATGAATCGTGCCTTCGTATTTGGAACGCATAATACACAAGAGTTTTAATGTTAGAGTATTTAGACTCGTATATAACACACGAGGTTCCTTGAATAAGCATATGCCATTTCAGCTGTATGTAATCTTATAAGTGGAACTTAGACGTTACTATTTCATTAGGGTTTTTATTTTATGTCTAGCACAATTTACTGTTAATTTGTTAAATTAAATGCTAAAACCTTCAAAATATGCGTATGATAATGGGTAAATTGTTATTTTAGGTATTTGAGGGACAAAATTGTTGTTAATTGATACCATAAGAGGGGATTAACAGTTGACTCTATGAATTTGGAGAACCCATTAAATATCTTATTGGAATTTTCATAATGCTGAAAATCTACTTTGGAACAAATTAATGATTTCTAATTTGACAAATATATCTGTGTACGTACTCAAAAATTTTTTAATGTATCTATTACTTTTCAAAACCTTTGATACGTTTATTATTTTTGTGAAACCGTAAGAGATTAACGGTTATCCATATAGGCTTCAGCTATTTTATATATATATATATATATATATGATTAGTTGTTAGGAAGGGTTGATGTATTTATTTTAATAACACGTGAAACATGTGTTGACATATTTTTAAAGGATTAAATTTTCTGCTTGAAATTTGGCAAAGTAACAGTTTAGCTCGTAGGTTCTAAAAATTGACACTATTCACCTAAACAGTTCTAACAGTAGCATTTCACCATAAAATGACTTTCCATTGCAAATTTCGATTACTCAAAATCTAGATCCTATCAAAGGGCTGAAGAGTCCTTATAAAAAAAAAAAAAAAAAATTGAATTAAACAAGTAAACGTTAAAGAAAAATATTACGTTTACAATTCAATATCACAGGCTTCTCTTGCAATCCTAATGTGGTAGCAGAGTTGACACTTTTACGTAAGCTTTCATCATACCTAAGACATTAAATAACTTTGATTAGAAATGAATAGTCATTCCTTCAATAAAGTATATATCACCATACCTTATTGAAGGATATGACCATACCTTAAGGATTGTCCATACGTTTATTCATAAGGAATAACTATTTATTTTGTGAGGAACAATCATTTCTTCAATAAGGAACGATCGTTTCCTATGAAGCTTTAGGTCTAATCAAAATCATTTTGTGTCTTTGGGTGTGGAACGTCACAGTGTCAACTCAGCTGTTATGTTAGGGTTGTAAGAGAAGTTCGTGGATGTAGTATTACTTAAAGTTAAAAAAATCCCCTAAATATTAATATTTATAAGGAAATAAAAGATAAATTTTAACTTATAAAACTCTCATAAGAAAACAATGTATTTCATGATATTTTATACTATTGTTCCAAACTTAAATCTAGCACTAGGTTTAGCGAAATCTATAAAATTATAAATAGAATATATATTTTTTTAATTCTAATATTTTTATCTATTATCTCTTTTTTTTTTAAAAGAAAAAAAAAATCGTTACTTCTCCTCGTATATCTCTCTAGTCATATTTAATTTCAATTATAAATCAACACACCACGCCATAATTCTTCTTGAATTCTTGATTCAAATACCCTCATTCTTAATTCTGATTTGGGTCTAAAATGAGAAAAAAAAAACACGTGCTAGGTGAGGAGTTCGAGTAATCAGTCACTGTTTGGGTCAAAGTTTACTATTTAAAAACTTCTGGGCTAAACTGATTTTTCCCAAGTCAAGGATCGAGAGAGTTATTAAATCTTCTTTCGAAATAAATGCGGGGAATTATTTTAATCTTCTTTAGGAATAACGCGGGGCCATTGATATCAATACCGCAACTACTTTTATGTTATTCTCTGTCATTGAATCTAAAGCTCTAGTCAACAAAATCAATCAATCAAGCAAACAAGCAAAGAAGAAGAATCATCAATGGAGATTCACGTAAAGAAGACAAGTATTGTACGCCCTGATCAAGAAACTCCCTACCATTCTCTATGGATCTCCAACTTGGACCTGTTGCACCAACACAAAGGTCATACCCCTCTCGTTTACTTCTACAGGCGGCCACCGCTGCCTGCAGCTTCTGATAAATCCAATAATTTCTTTGACACTTCTCTGCTTAAGGAGGCTTTGAGCAAAGCTCTTGTGGGGTTCTACCCTTTGGCTGGGAGGTTGGGAAGGGATGAAAATGGGAGGCTGCAGATTGAGTGCAATGGAGAGGGAGCTTTGTTCATGGAGGCTGAAACAAGTTGTGCTATTGATGAAGAGTTTGGTGAAGATGACTTCTGTCCAAGCTTGAAGATGAGGCAGCTGGTTCCAGCTTTTGATTATTCGGCAAGGGATTTTTCTTCTTATCCACTGCTTGTGTTACAGGTATGAAAATCAAGAAATCATACATTAATTGTTACTCAAAAGTATAAGCTAATAACAATCAGCGCGTTTGGTTCATTATTTATTTTCATATTCTGGAACCGATTATTTGAATAGTGTTTGGCTTATTATTCATACAATTGAATTCTGAAAAATTGATCCTGATATGTTTTTGACCGTTAAAACTTTTCGCAGCTTTTTGTTCCCTTTCTCATTTTTTTTCATTTTCTCTTCACCACGTTTACAAACTTCTTCTTCTTCCATCCAACTTCTTTGCAGCTTTTTTTTCTCTTTCTCATTTTTATTTCATTTTCTCATCTTCTTCACTGCATCAGTGCTTCACCATGTTTACAAACTTCTTCTTCTTCCATCCAACTTCTTCTCCACCTACAAATACCAAACATAACGCATCCAACTTTATTTTCTCAGTTTTCTTCACACCGTGAACCACCTATCACCGTGAACCACCCCACACCACCAGATTTGTTGCACATTCACTGTCAACCACCCACCACCGTGAACCATCCCACACCACCAAATCTGTCCCAAATTGATAAGTTATATATAATAATACATTATTTTAACAAAATCCACCAAAATATTATATTAATAAATCATTTATAAAAAAATATATCAATCAAATATTCAAACACAAATATCAAGGTAAAAATAATCTACCAAACACATATTTTCAAATCATATTTTCGTAATTATAACCCTACTCAACTATCCAATATTATTCCAAAAATCCTATCCAAAATAATGTTCATAAAATCTGATTAAATACCAAAAGTTTCTTTGAGATTTTTAAAATAATAAAATTGAAACAACATAATGGTGATCAGACGACTCCAATTTAGAGGTGGGCAAACAGGGCCCGGTCTGCTCCCAGGCCCAGTCCTAAATTAGTTGGGATTGATCTTGGGTCCGTTACTTTTGTGAGTGGGCTTGGGATCGGTCCTATACCTCATACATTATATAAGGGTTTTGGTTACTTGTCAAGAAGGTTTTGATTATTTGTTAGGAGGTTAGGGGGTCTTCTAAAATTAATTGGGCCCATGCTTGGGACTGGTCCAAGCCTGGGCCCTAGAGGAGGGATTGGCCTGGGCTTGATCACCCCTCCAGGGCCCAGGCTGGTCCTACGATTGGGCCTTGGGATCGGGCCCCTTGGGCTCGGGCTTTGCCCGCCTCTAGCTCCCATAATGATACTTTGCTATGCTGTATAATTTATCTTTCTTATTATTGGTAGGTAACTTATTTCAAGTGTGGAGGAGTTTGTCTCGGAGTTGGATGGGATCATTTATTGGGAGATGGAACTTCTGCATTTCATTTCATCAAATTATGGGCTGAGATGACACTTGGCTTCTCTGACAACATCCAACCATTCATTGATCGAACCATACTTGATGCTTATACACCACCTTCCCCTACATTCGATCATGTTGAATACCACGCTCCTACTTCCATTAATGCTCATGAATCGCAGTCAAGTCCTATACCCACCATGGCTAGACTTAAACTATCATTCGATCAAATCAACACCTTAAAAGAAAAACTGAAGAGAGATCATGGTGTCACATATACCACTTATGAGATTTTAGCAGCACAGATATGGCGTTGCGTATGCAAGGCACGTGGATTGTCTAATGATCAAGAGACCAAGTTATATATACCCACAAATGGACGACCAAGATTGAATCCTCCACTCCCATTCGACTATCTTGGGAATGTATTATTCAGTGCTACACCAGTTGTCTTAGTAGATGATATTCAATCAAATCCGTTGATTTATACTGTGGAGATTATTCATGAAGCATTAAAGCAGGTGAATGATGAGTATTTGAGGTCAGCATTAGCTTATCTGAAACAACATGATCGTGATCAGATGACTCTCAATCAAAGAGCCCCCACTTCTAATTTTCCTAACCTCAAGATAGTGAGTTGGCTCCGAATGCCTGTATATGATACGGATTTTGGATGGGGCAAGCCAATCTATATGGGGCGAGCTATTATTTCTTTGGAAGGGACATCATTTATTTTGCCAAATCCTTCTGATGAAAGGAGTTTGTCTTTGATTATATGCTTGGAGAATCATCACATGGAACTCTTCAAGCAGTTCTTTTACAGTGAGGAGTTGGCTCCATGAAAAAACATTGTAAGCCTCACTCTTCATACAAAGAAAAATTAAAATAAAATAAAATCTAGGAGTGGATTGTTCATCTCTTTAGCATGTTGCACTTATTATGTTTTTTCATGGGACCAACTCCTTCTCTGTAAACGAACTTCTTGAAGATGTGATGATGGGCCTCTAAGCAAGGGTCAACACACACACACACACACACACACACACACACACATATATATATATATATATATATATATATATATATATATATATATATACGTCTGATTTTAAAAACCATGTGAGTCCGTAATCAACAAATGATATATTATCATAGAAGCCGTCTCGACGTGTTGGCACATAATCTTGATTGTTCTGTTAATAATACTTAAAGATTTGTTGGTTTCTTTTAATTAGTTTGACCAATTTTTCAAATAATTGTGGGAGACATCAATATTGAATCTACATTTGTTTTAACCTGTGCCATTAATGAAGCTCAAATCCTAGCCAATATTTTGGCCAGTGAAAACAAGCAATCAAAGAAGAAAATTAATCATCAATGGAGATTCACATAAAGAAGACAAGTGTTGTACGCCCTGCTAAAAAAACTCCCAATCATTCTATATAGATCTCTAACTTGGACAGGTTGCACCCACATGAAGCTCACGTTCCTCTCTTGTACTTCTATCGGAGGCCGCCGCGGCTGCCGGCGTCGGATAAATCTGATTTCTTTGACACTTCTCTGCTTAAGGAGGCTTTGAGCAAAGCTCTTGTGGGGTTCTACCCTTTTGCTGGGAGGTTGGGAAGGGATGAAAATGGGAGGCTGGAGATTGAGTGTAATGGAGAGGGAGCTTTGTTCATGGAGGCTGAAACAAGTTGTGCTGTTGAAGATGAGTTCACTCCAAGCTTGAAGATGAAGCAGCTCGTTCCAAGTATTGATTATTCAACCATTTCTTCATATCCATTGCTTGCGTTACAGGTACTACTTACAAAGAAAAAAACATACAAAAATTTAAAGATTTATTTATAGTATTTTAGTTTTGTATTTATTTATAACTATATTTATAATATAATTTTATATGAATATTCATGAAAATGTAACTAAGAAACACTTACAAAAATGAGGTCAATGGGGGCACTCGCCCCCACACGCCTTAATGTACACTGTTATACAATGTAATTCATCATTCTATTATTGGTAGGTAACTTATTTCAAGGGGGAAGGAGTTTGTGTTGGAGTTGGATGGAATCATGTATTGGGAGATGGAATTTCTGCATTTAATTTCATCAAATTATGGGCTGAGATTAGACGGGGTTTCTCTATTATCATCACTCCTTTCATTAATCGAACCATCCTCAATGCTTATACCGCACCTTACCCCTCATTCAATCATATTGAATATCACCCTCCTCCTTCCATGAATATTTATGAATCATAGTTAAGTCCTGGACTTACTTTCATGGCTAAACTTAAATATCGCTTGATCAGGTCAACACCATTAAAGAAAAACTAAAGAAAGATTACGGTATTACGTATACCATTTGCGAGATTTTAGCAACACATATATGGCGTTGTGTGTGTAAGGCACGTGGGTTGTCTAACAATCAAACAACCAAGTTATACATACCCATAAGTAGACGATCAAGATTAAATCCTCCAATCCCATTTGAGTATCTCGGAAATGTAATATTTTCTGTTACACCAATTGCTTTGATAGGAGATATTTAATCAAACCCGTTGATTTACACTGTAAAGATTATTCATGAAGCAGTAAGGCGAATAGATGATGACTATTTAAGGTCAGCTTTAGCTTACTTGGAACAACATGATCGTGATTTGACGGCTCTCAAGCAAGGAGCTCACACTTGCAAGTGTCCCAACCTAAGAATAATGAGTTGGGCCAAGATGCCCATATATGAGACAGATTTTGGGTGGGGTAGCCCAATCTACATGGGTCGGGCTACTGTCCCTTTTGAAGGGTCATCATGTATCTTGCCAAACCCATCTAATGATAATAGTTTGTCTTTGATTATGTGCTTAGAGACCCATAACATGGAGCTCTTCAAGAAGTTCTTTTATAGTGAAGGAGTTGGTCCAATGAAACAATATTATCAGCCTAGCTCTTTATGAAAAATCAAATCAAATCAAATCAAATTTAGGATTGAATTGTTCATTTCTTTTAATGTTGTACCATGATGCCCTTATGAATAATATCTTATTTTGGACTTCAACATTTTGATGTTAGGGTTTTTCTTCTTTTTCCCCTTTAAAAAATATTATGAGTACGTTGTGACTATCTTGGATTACAATACAGGTGTTTTCGAACACATGATGTGAAACAATATCATACAATTAATATAAGGCTTTCCTAGACTAATTTAGAACCTAAAACGTTGAATAATCTTATGCTTTTCAGCTCGAAATTTTAGCCTGAGAAGCTTTAAATTCAAATTACATGAATCCTAGACGCAAAACATACAATATCTTGTTTATTAGAATTTTTATATTTGATGGTGCATGAGTCCTGCAAGAGAACGTGAAATTTGTTGATTGTATATATAAAGACAATAATTTATAATATTCTTGATTAAGAAGCGAATATAAAGAAAGTCCTTATACATATAAATTTTATTATAAAAAACTTATTGTGAAATTATTTTAGTGTATTTGTCACTTTTCAAAACCCGTCATGATTATCATTTTTGTGAAACCTTCAAAAAATATACATATATTTTTTCTTTAAAAATAAATAAGTCCTCCGACTAGCTCAAGAATGATGACTTGAGACGGTGAATTATGAATACGATATGACACTTTCGTTTTTACTGTCAACAGAAAACTGAGTTTTGAAATTTTAATTAACAAATGAGATATTATCATAAAAAGTCATTAGGAGTTGGAATTTTTATTTATTTATTTATTTTTTAATACTACATGAGACGTGTTAAACTGTTATTCCCCCTCTTCTAGTAGATCTATTCCTTAAGTTATTAGGTTTAAACATTGGGGTCACCTATGACATAATATTATGGTTTTTTTGGTTATTTTGACTTGTAGGATATTCAATAGACTCTAGAGATTAGTTGAGGTATGCACAAACTGGTTTAGTGATGCATGAGGTGTACATAAGCTGGCCTGGCCTGACCTGGTGATGCGTGATTTCATATGCATATTTAACAAGTACACTAGTCGCAAAAAGTAATAAAGTGATAAGTAGAGTATTATTCACACGAGAGCGTGTTATTAAGTATCGATTTCTAGTTAAGTCCTAATTGAAGCAAAAATAAATTAGATTGATGGACTATTAACAATCAAATACAAATTAACAACTAATAAGACAAAACCCAAAATCCAAGTGAATCACACAATGCTTAAAAAAAAAAAAAAAATGCTTGGGTGTTGATTTCTCCTAGATAAGTTAACCCAATTCATAAATTATATTACCAAAGCTCTAATTCCTTAATTGAAAATTGAATTCTCTAAGTAGTTTAGTATTCCTTCTCAGGTTATACCACCCCACCTATTCCTATTAACCTTTCAAACCCAAAAATTGAAGTTTAATAGTTCAAGGTCTCTTAAGCTTTTGTGGAATTCTATCTACATTTCATTTATTCGCGTTTATTTATCTCTAGTTTTTGTTTAATCTATGAT
The DNA here is from genome assembly GCA_026229545.1 of Pistacia atlantica. NCBI lineage: Eukaryota > Viridiplantae > Streptophyta > Magnoliopsida > Sapindales > Anacardiaceae > Pistacia > Pistacia atlantica. The sequence goes on from CM047904.1 coordinate 22,952,231, forward strand.
ATTTATCCTAAGAGTTACATATCACAAATCACTTCTCAATCTTATTGTGAACAACACACATTTAAATGGTGATCAAACATTCACAAGTCATTAAGTAAAGAGATAAACATCAATCATGAAATTGAAACTCAAAGTAGATCAATTCATACAAATTTGAATCATTGTATCAAGCTTACATCAAACCCTAGCTAAATAACTCAATTCATACTCAAAAACAAAATAAAATAACAAAAACAAGTTGAATCAAGGTTCATCATTGAAAAACAAGCAAAAGATGGAGAAATCTTCTATAAGTTGAAGCCCAAATCTTCAATAATCTTCTCCTTCTAAGAGCTGCCTCCCAAATGACCAACCGAAACCCTTTTCCCTTCCTTTTTGAGTCAATTTATACCCTTCTTACTTAAGGACTAAGCCCTAGTAAATCAAAACACGTCGTTTTATTTTTATACTTCTGAAGCAATTTCGCCACGGTGAAATTTTTTCTTTGCCGCGGCAAAGATCTTTCAGGCCAAAATTGAGCATGATAACGTCTGAATCTGGAAAAAGTGACAAACATAAGAATTATATCCATTTCAATCATCTTGTTACTCATTCAAGAATAATCCCAATTTGAGATCAGCAACTCAAGTTATGGCCAAAATACTGAAGCACGTCTAAAGACATTTTTCTTCAGTTTGCAACATGTTTTGCACAACTTCAAGTCAAGTTTTCACCCTCTTCCAATAAGAATTAGAAAAACCCAAAATATGAAAGTTGTAGCCCTGCGTCTTAGCTTTCTATAGCTTCTAAATTCAGGTCATTCCGAGTTGTAGAACTCACTTTACGCCATTTACGCTCAAAACCACCATTTTATGCCTTAAATCATTGTTTTAGGCTTGCAAAGTAAAAATAATAGAATTAAGTATAAATTATGGCGAAAATGTATAAAAAAATTCCTAAATCCTACTGAAATTCAATACAAAATCGCTATAAAAAAAAGGATTATCATTGGACATCTTGGTTACCAAAAAAAAAAAAAACTGTTTAGCCCATAGGTGATCTAAAAACTGATTGTACAATTTTTTTGTACAAACTGACGTGTTTTAATGTGATTGGGTGGTTTTAATTTAGAGATAAATTTAATAATTAGGGAAGATGATATGTCAAAATACGTAGGGTTATTAGTTTATAGGGAATAGTTTGTATATGGAGGATAAACATTTTTTAAATAGTAACACTTCCACTAAACACAAATGCATCACGTTGTGCCTTGTACGCCTTGCTCAAGGTACTCCCAACCATTCTCTATGGATCTCCAACTTGGACATGTTGCACAGACACAAAGGTCACGACCTTCTAGTGTACTTCTACCGACGGCCGCTGCCGTTGGCATCCGATAAATCCGCTTAAGGAGTCTTTGAGCAAAGCCCTTGTGGCGTTCTACCCTTTTGCTGGCAGGTTGGCAAGGTATGAAAATGGGAGGCTGTGAACTGAGTGCAATGCAGAGGGAGTTTTGTTCATGAAGGCTGAAACAAGTTGTGTTGTTGAAGATGAGTTCATGCCGAGCTTGAAGATAAGGCAGCTCGTTCCAAGTATTGATTATTCAACAAGTGATATTTCTTCCTATTCATTGCTTTTGTTAGAAGTATGAAAATCAAGATATCATTTGGTTTAGATATATCACAACCCTACTTCCATTAATATTCAAATGTATCACAGTCAACTTCTACTTAAATTATCACTTGATCAAATCAACTCCCTCAAAGAAAACTAAAAAAAGATCATGGTGTTAGATTTAGTAGCACATGTATGGCGTTGTACGTGCAAGGCAGGCTGGTTGTCTAGTGATAAAATAATGAATTTATACATACCAACAAATGGACGACCAAGATTAAGTCCTCCACTTCATTTGAATATCTTAAAAATGTAATATTTACTACTATAGTAATTGCTTTGACAGGTGATAATACATCAAAACCGTTGATTTACACTATAAAAATTATTCATCAAGCAATAAAGTGGATAGATGATGAGTATTTGAGGTCAACATTAGCTTATGTGGAACAATAGTATGATGATCGGATGACTCTTAGTCAAGGAGGTCCCATCTTCAAGTCTAAGGGTAGTTAGTTGGGCCTAGATGCTTGCATATGACATGATACGGGTTTTGGATGGGGCAAGCCAATCTTTATAGGTCGGGCCATTATCCTTTTTGAAGGGACATCCTTTATCTTGCAAGCCCTTATAAAAGGAGTTCGTTTGTCATTATGTACTTAGAGTCCCATCAGGTCAGGGCATTTTATTAAAATGCCATATGAAGTTCAAATTTAATCAGAAGGTTATGTAGTTTTAAAGTGTTAACTGAATAGTCTTATTATTGATTAAGGTTAATTAAACATGATTAGTGGTTAATTAGGATTAATGAAGTATTGTGTAATCTTTTAAAAATTATTATATGTCCCCAAAAACCCGAAATTCTTACAAACAAGCCCAAACACCTTCTTCTTTTTCCTCTTGCCATTAACGCATCCCTCCCCTGGTTGCTATTTCTTCCAAGCTTCGTCTACATATTCTTCTTCGTCTGCATCTTCTCTACATCTTCTTATTCCTCCTTCCTCTACATCTTCTTCTTCCTCGCCATTAAAATCTTCTCCACCACAAATTCGCCTCCTCCTCCTAACATTTTGTCCAGGTATGTGTATCTCCTCTTTGAATTTCATATTTCGATTTACAAAGATTTAATAATGGATTGGGTTTGGGTTATGATTTTGATTTAGTTGTTTAGGTTATTGGGTTATGTTTGAAGTAATGCAAGTTGAAATGAGTGAAATTTGTTGAATATTTTCTTGCATTGTGGGTAGATGGGGTGGTAGCATCGATTGTAGGTGGAGATAACTGAAAATGTATTATGGATCTGATGAATCGCTTAAGCGATCTGGTATGTCTAGTATAATGCAGCATATCACAAATCGCTTAAGCGATCTGCTATAAGTCTGGTATATTGTAGCAGATTGCTTAAGCGATCATGTATATGATAAAGGATCACTTAAGCGATCCAGTAAGCGATCTACTAGATCGCTTAAGCGATACATCAAATTGCTTAAGCAATATACCAGATCTCTTAAGCGACTCTGCAGATGCTTTTTAAAATCTGTCAACCCTTAATACATTAGTTAATAGTTTTTTTTCTTGCCTTATAAGTACTTTGGTATTATTAGACATGGGACAAGTTGTTTTAGGTGTTGAATATTTTGGTGAGTGGGTGGAGCAAGAAAGTTGCTGTAAGTGGATTAGGAAGAGCAAAGAAGTTATATAATTGTTGTGAGCACAAAGGTTAGTTTTGATGAGTTGATTGATGAAATAATTAGAAGATATGATTTGAGTTGCTCACGTAGTGATATAGTTGTAACGTATGTTTTAAGCAGAGTTCTTGAACATTATAAGGTACCTCCTACTATATTAAAGTCTGATGAAGGTGTGAAGTTATATATGCTTAATGTGGGCGATAATGGTTCGAGGCTGATTTTAAGGGTTTCTTTTGTAGATAAACCATTGGAAGTTAGTTCAAAGGAAGGGGATAATGAGGAAGTTTGTGGAGAGAATGCTGGTTTTAATTTTAACTACAAGGGCATTGATTTCTTAGTTGAAAAATCAAGAGTAGGTGGTGATTTGGGTGGTGAGGGGGACACTGTAGAAGAGGTTGGTCATGTGGGGTAACATGAAAATGTTGACAAGGAGGACCCCATACATGTTTCTGCAGATGTAGAGATTCCTATAAATACAGATTATGCAGAAGGTGTAGTTTGTGACGAAGAGAACACTATGGTCCTTTATGCAAGTTTAGAGGTGGCAATTGCCAGTAGTAGTGAATCAACTCATGTTTTTACTGATGGATCGGACTTGCGCGTAGGGTATTTATTTGACAACAAAGAGAAAGTGGTGAGGAAGCTAAAGCTTCTTACCGTGAGAGAAAATTTTGAGTTCATCATCAAAAAGTCTAATTTATCAGTAGTGACAGTTGCATATTGTGACCGAAAGTGCAAGTGGCAAGTTTGTTGTAGGAGGTTAGCGGAGTCTGAAAAATTTATTGTTAGCACATATACCCGTGAGCACACATGTGGGTTAGGAGATATTTCAAGTGAGCATCGACAAGACTCTGCTGATGTTATTGGACAATTTGTCAAAAGTCAGTTTGTTGAAGGGAAATGTCCATCTCCTAAGGACATTCAAAGACTTGTGCGCATAGATTGGGATGCGCTGTTAGTTACTGGAAATGCTAGAAAGTGAGACAACATGCCTAAGATTTTGTGAGAGGCACACTGGGGCACATGTACGCAGTATTAGAAGTGTACCGTTATATGCTTGAGTTGACAAACCAAAGTAACAAGATGGCTTTGAAGTGGGACAAGAATATGAGGTTTAAATATTTTTTGTTGCTTACGGTGCTGCTATAAGGGATTTTGTAAACATGAGAAAGGTTTTGGCTATTGATGGTTGCTTTTTGATAGGAAAGTATGGAGATACATTGTTGGTGGCCACTGGACAGGACAGCAAGAATCACACATATCCCGTTGCATGGTGTGTGGTTGACTCTGAGAACGACAAGTCGTGGACTTGGTTTTTTTAGCAATTACTTACGTAGTGCTTGACAGTGGCGAGTTGTACATAATATCCAATAGGCACAACTCTATAAAGAAGGGGTTGCCACTATTTATTCTCAAGCACATCATGAATTCTGTATGAGGCACCTTGGTGAGAACATAAAACAAAAGTTTAAGTGTACTAGTCCCCTTTAAATATACTACATGGTAGCAAAAAGTTATTGAGTTGATGAGTTTGAGGAGCACTTTCGGCAAATCTGAATCAAGGATAATAGAATTACTAAGTATCTTGAGCATGACGTTGGTTTCGAGCGATGAAGTAGGGCTTACTTTCTTGGAAGAAGGTTCGATGTCATGACCATAAACATAACTTAGTCCATGAATTCGAAGTTGTTAATTGAAAGAGAGTTTCCAATTGTTGCTCTTTTTGATGTAATCCAGAGGATATTGTCACGGTGGTTCCATGAGAGTCGTACAGAGTCAGATAATTTTATCACAACCCTTGTTTCATCAGTTGAAAAATTATTGTGAGAATGTATGGAATTGTCAAATACATTGTTTGCCTATCCTTTCAATGCTCAAGAGTTCACCGTGTGCGGCTATGGTCCGGATGCCCTAGTTAACCTTCTTAGTAAAACTTATAGTTGTAAAGTGCTTGACATTCAACGTTTACATTGTCCTCATGCACTAGTAGCACTGAAACACCAACAGAAGCTAGATTTTCATTCAAGAATTTACATGGAACTTTGCTCCCTTCTTTATATGGCAAACCATTGTATGTTGGCTTATTCAGAAACGATATATCCGGTTCTTCTAGAAGAGCAGTGGGTGGTGCTGCCAGAGTTGGTTGACATTATTATTCATCCGCCATTCAAGAAGATAGAAAAGGGGAGAAAAAGAGTTAAGCGTATTCCATCAGTATGTGAGGTTCCCGGAGGATGAATCAGTGCTCAATTTGCAAGCAACCTGGCCACAAGAAACTGTATATCTGGTTCTTCTAGAAGAGCAGTGGGTGGTGCCACCAGAGTTGGTTGACATTATTATTCATCCGCCATTCAAGAAGATAGAAAAAGGGAGAAAAAGAGTTAAGCGTATTCCATCAGCATGTGAGGTTCCCAAAGGATGAATCATGCTCAATTTGCAAGTAACCTGGCCACAAGAAAAGCAATTGTCAGAATTGACCACATGCAGATCAAGAAAATTAGGTTTGAATCGATTAGAAGCAAACAAGCAATGAATCTATCGTTAGATTTGCAAATAAGAGCAGATCGCTTAAGCTACAGAATATCGCTTAAGCGAATGGCTATTATCTATAGATCTAACAATAGATAGCTTAAGCGGTCTACTATTCAAATCTGCAGATAAGAGCAGATCGCTTAAGCGACATAATGTCGCTTAAGCGATCTGCTGCTCATATCAGATTTGGTGAACACCAGATAGCTTAAGTGGCAAAAGCTTGTTTATGTGATTTGCTGTTATCTGCAGATCTAAATAGCAGATCGCTTAAGCGATCTGATAAACTTATTATGTTTCTCTTTTGTGGTGTGTTAAATTGATTTTATGTCCTTGTATTTCCAGTTATGCCATCAAGAAGAATGATGAAATCGAGAGAGTTGCCAAGGCTAACCGTTGAAGACTTGTCGTTTTCAATTTTTTATGTTTTCAATTTAATTGTTACCTTGAATAAACCATCTTTTATATCATAATAAATAAAATTAATTATTTTTCATTTTCATCCATTTTAAAAAGGGTTTAAGTAAGTGAACTTTCTCATATTAGCTCTGTAAGGCATTGACTTGAGAATGATTATTGTGCTCTTTTTACTGACCAAAATGCAGTCTAATCTTGTACGAGGTAGAGGGGACTAGATAGAAATAAGCTTGAATTTTAACTGTATGATTAGTTCAGTGGACCATGATCTGTCACCTACCCAAACTTGATAACCACTTCCTCTTTTTTTGGTTTTTTTGGTTTTTTTTTTTTTGACATTTTTTGAAACGTGTGAAAAAAACTAATTTATATACTATTGTACATGTGTCTCATCCCAATTGATTTCATTATTTATATCACTTAATCAATTTTTTTCATAATTATATTTTAATTAAACTTATTTTTTTTACATGTGTAGATTAACATGGAAAAAATATATATTAAAGAATGGAATAATTCTATATAATACAGATTTTAATGTTTTTAAAGAACTGAAGTAAATTAGCCTTGATCACTTAAGCGACGTAGTCTATCGCTTAAGCGATCAATGCTTATCTATGCAAGATCGCTTAAGCGAGATATTGCTTCACTTAAGCGATCATGAATTTTAGAAGTACAAATAAATTTGGCCTCGGTCGCTTAAGCAACATAGTCTATCGTTTAATCAATCAAGGCTTATCTGTGTAGGATCGCTTAAACAAGATATTGCATTGCTTAAGCAATCATGAATTTTAGAAGGAAATGCTAAGTAAAAATAAATTTGACCTTCGTCGCTTAAGCAATCAAGGCTTATTTATATAGAATCGCTTAAGTGAGATATTGCATTGCTTAAGCAATTATGAATTTTAGAAGGAAACGCTAAGTACAAGTAAATTTAGCTTTGGTTGCTGAAATGACGTAGTCTATCGTTTAGGCAATCAAGGCTTATCTGTACAAGATTGCTTAAGTGAGTTATTGCATCGCTTAAGCGATCATGAATTTTAGAAGGAAATGCCAAAGTACAAATAAATTTGGCTTTGGTTGTTTAAGCGATGTAGTCTATCGCTTAAGCGATCAAGGCTTCTCTATACAGGAGCGCTTAAGCAAGGGCTTTCACCACTTAAGCGATCAAAGCTAATTTCCTTTTGTACTTGGAATAATCATTCTTAAATACACAATCGCTTAAACGACGTAGTCTATCACTTAAGCTATCCAGTTTAGATTCGCTGTGATCGCTTAAGCGATATTCTACGTCACTTAAGCGATCATGGCCAATTTGCTTCTTTTCTCCTCAATCTTTTGATATTGTGCACGTTTAAGTGAGAAATTATATTCTGTATTGTGGGTGAGCTCTATATTCAATCATAACTATCCATATTTTTGAAATGAGTTACATTTCTACTAACGTGTCACACTAGTTTGCTATGACATTCATCCATGATATCCATGTACGTCACATATCATAGCTGTTATATTTTGATGTTGTGAACGCCCAAGGTTTAAATTAAAGTTAATAACCTTCTTACACAACCTTAACATGTGTTGATGGAATTAGGTTGTCAAATAATCCTTTTTAACTAGCCTTAATATGTGTTAATAACCGATGTCGTTTATATGATTAAGGCTAATTTGCTCATTTGCTCTTGAATCTTATGATGTTGTGAACGTCCCAAGTTAACATTAACGTTACTTAATATGGGGTTGTCAAATAATCTGAAAAAAAAAAAAAAAAGGATCGCTTAATATATAAGCCTTCATCGCTTAAGCAAAACAGTAAATCACTTAAGCGACCAAGGAAAATTGTCAAAGTCAAGTGAATGATCGCTTGAGCGATTCAGTATTCATAAGCTTTCATCGCTTAAGCGATAACATACATTGCTTAAACGATCATGTCCAAGGCAGTAACAAGATCATTCTCCAAGTGCATGATCGCTTAAGTGATATGATGGATCGTTTAAGCGATTCTGTATATATAAGCCTTCATCGCTTAAACGATGACATACATCGTTTAAGCGATCATGTCCAAGGCAGTAACAAGATCATTCTCCAAGTGCACGATAGCTTAAGTGATGTCATGTCTCACTTAAGCGATCCAGTATATTTAATCTTTGTCGCTTAAGCGATCAAGTCCAAGGCAGAATCAATATCATCCCTTAGTGCACGATCACTTAAGCGATGTCAGGTATCAATTAACCGATCTAGTACATTTAGCCTTCATCTTTTAAGCAATACCATACTTTGCTTAAGCAATTAAGTCAAAGGCAGAATCAAGATCATCCTCTGGTGAACAATCGCTTAAGTGATGTCAGGTCTCGCTTAAGCGATCTAGTATATTTAGCCTTCAACAATACCATACTTCGCTTAAGCGATCGAGTCAAAGGCGAAATCAAGATCATCCTCTGGTGCACGATCGCTTAAGCAATCCAGTATACTTAGCCTTCGTTGCTTAAGCGATACCATACTTCACTTAAGCGATCAAGTCAAAGGCAGAATCAAGATCATCCCTTGGTGCACGATCACTTAAGCGATGTCATATCTCGCTTAAACGATCTAGTATATTTAGCCTTCGTCGCTTAAGTGATACCATACTTCGCTTAAGCGATCAAGTCAAAGGCAGAATCGAGATCATCCTCTGGTGCCTGATTGCTTAAGCGATGTCATGTCTCGTTTATGAAATCCAGTATATTTAGCCTTCATCGCTTAAGTAATACCTACTTCGCTTAAGCGATCAAGTCATAGGCAAAATCAAGATCATCCCCTGGTGCAAGATCGCTTAAATGATGTTAGGTCTCGCTTAAACGATCCAATATAGGAAACCCTTGATCGCTTAAGCTCGTCGCTTAAGCGATCATGCCTAACACATATCAATTATGTATTTTCTCCTCAATTTGACAATCTAATTGCACCAACACATATTAATTCCATCTTTTCCCCTCAATTTGACAATCTTTTTGCATCAACACATATTAATTCTGTATTTTCTCCTCAGTTTGACAACCTATTTGCATCAACACATATTAATTCTATATTTTCTCCTCAATTTGACAACCTATTTGCATCAACACATATTAATTCTATATTTTCTCCTCAATTTGACAACCTATTTGCATCAACACATATTAATTTCATCATTTCTCCTCAATTTGACAACCTATTTGCATTAACACATATGAATTCCATTTAACAACATCACTAAATAAACTCAAAGTCAAAAAAGAGAAAGAAATACTGAATTGCTTTTTTAGAAATTTGAAATGTGTCAATTACATGAAAATACAACATTATGCACATTATCTTAATGTCCTAAACCAACCCAAACTAACAACAGCCTCCATCCTCCCTCTTCATCACTGTCTTCAGCCACTTCCTCATCCTCCAAAGCTATCCAGCACGCCTTCAGCATCAGCATCAACAACAACCTCTTCATCTTCTTCTACAACACCCCTTCCAACAATATCAGTTTAATGCAGCACAATCTAATTATCCAATCCAAGACAACCCAATTATCCATATAAGAAATGTAATTCACATAAACTATAAAACTCTAAGTCCAACTTCCATACCTGTTGATGATAGTATCAACAATGGCTTCAATTGGGTTTTGATCAGTGAAAAGGTTGATAATTTCCATGGCATGCTGCACAATCCTAACAGGCATCAACATAATTTGTATTAATAATGAAAACATACAAAATAAAAGAACTAGTATAGATTAGTGATCACAAGCATACCTTCCGTGGTAACTAACAGATCCATATGACTGTAAAAGCACTTAACAGCCAAGCGCGCCCGAAAGTTGGTCATCATATTGTCATTCAAGCCGTCCATTGCATTATTGGTCATGTCGAACTCAAGAAATTTTGTTGCATATACCCTGTAATCAACACTACAATATAAGGAAGACATTAATATTACAATTAGCTTATAGAACAATTGTATTATGTAAGTTTTATACAAAATTTACCTCGCTTCATTTGTCGCGATGGGAATGCGCTTGTGTTGCTACTTTCACGTCAGTAGTTCATCACCCAAGTGCTGAAACATCTCGCTTTCTCACAACAGCTGGGGGAACAATGTACACAACGACTGTATCTCCTTCTCCAACTGCCTCTCTCGACAAATACTCGAGTTGCAATCAAGGATCTGCAACAAGCCCTCCTCTAATAGCCAGACGATGGTTCTCTAATGTATATCCTTGATGTTCATGATGCAGTATACACTTTTCGCATTTACCCAACTCTTGCCATATTCAGGCCCTTCCCTCTTCACATACTGCATCATCCTTTCATCAAACCAATAGTCAGTAAAGACATCATCATACTCCTCTGTGGCAATTCTTTTTCACTTGCCTTCCCTTGTTGTACCTCTATCATTTGCCTTTTTCATTAGCTTCTCATGTACGCTTACTAAGCTTTGGCTAAAAGACACATCAGTTATGGCACAATGCAAATAAAAATTATCACCATCAGTGCTTTGTCGCAACCTCATAAGTGCCAAAACCTCATCCATGTACTGCATCAAAACAAAACAACATGATAAGTGTCATCAAATCAAAACAAATCGCTTAAGCGATCACACAATACCTCATGGAAAATATAAGCAAAAATACGGAAAAATAACTCACCAAGTTGTCAACCCAGCCGCCTATTGTCAAAATTTGATCAAACCACTTCTGGGGATAATACCCAGTCTTGTACTTTACAACCACATCGCTTCGTTTATCATTGTAGTAGGCATAAAAGGATTTTCTCCCTTCCTCGTCTACTACCCTCAACAAATCAAACTTTAATTGCTTCACTACCCCACTTCCTCTTTGTTCCTCCATATCAGCTTGCTTCACTTCCCCACTTCCTCCTTGTTCCTCCGTATCAACCAATTTAGCTTCCCCCCTTCCCTCGGCTTCCCCCATATCAACTTACTTCACTTCCCCACTTCCTCCTTGTTCCTCCGTATCAGCCAGTTTAGCTTCCATACTTCCTCCTTTTCTTTCACAACTCTCCTCTTCTTTGGATACCTTAATTGCATGAAAGGGGATGTCACATGCTTGCTTTTTCGGGTTTATCTTTTCTTTAGTTGAACTTCATCCATTTCCAACAGCACATCAACCTTCTCCTCCACCTTTTGCACCCTCTCTTCCAATTTATCTACCTTCTCATAAACGGTGCTGCTCAACATGTCAAACTTATCGCTCAACAAGTCAAACTTGTTGTGTAGACCGTTTATGAGGTCAACCAACTTAGATTGAGGATGCGTTGGCAAACCGGTGCTTGTCGGCAAATTGGTACTAGGTGTACCGGTTTGCTGATTAGAAGGAGGCGTACGAACCAGAGCCATGTCTTCCTCCTCATATGTCCCGCCTACTTGGCCTTCGGCCTCAAACACATGCTCAACAAGTGGCCCTTCCACTACAGTCAAATGTTTAATGAATCATAAGTATGCCACTTCAATTTTTCTAACTTAAAAAAATTAGCAATATTTTTTTTTTTTTAAGGTGATTTTTTTAAATGCAAACTTAAGAGGTCTAGCGAGTTAAATTTTCCCATCCGATCTCTTTAAACCTCAGGGGTATAGATGGTATTAAGCCATCAACTCTCAGCACGAAAGCCTCCCACCAAAAAAAAAAAAAAAAAAAAAGGTGTCCTTTATGTATGTATCTTCTGTTCACTTTTGCCGCGTTGCTTTCTTTCTAGAGCTCGTGTTTTGCAGAAATTTTGAATCTCGTTTGCATAACGAAGCAGAATCATCGCTTTCTTTGAAGCAATTACTCTTTTCGAACTTCACCTACTATTTTATTCGACTGCAAGCTGTAAGTTCTTAAACGCTCTTAGATTTTTTACATATAATTTATGTTGTGTTTCTATTTAATTTTAAGAAATTGATGTATCTGGTTAGGTTTCTTGAGAGTAATACAGCGATTTCAAATGAAATTAGTATACATTTGTATTGATCTTAAGTTTAATTTTAGAGATGGAAATATGATCAAAATTTGACCGCATAAATTTACTTATATATAAATTAACAAAGCGGCATAATTAGCTATCCATTATATGCGTCTTGAACTCGGAAGGGAATGATAAATTATGTATTATTAACTTCTTCTGTCTTAATACAATTTTTTAGTTCATTTTTTAATTTTTTTTTTAATTTTTAACTCTTATACCTGGTTTACTTTTCAGAGTGTGTGAGCATATCCCTAAACTCCTCAAAGTCTCTCTTTAAGCAAAGTACGGTTATTTCTTTATCTTCTCCTCGAAGGAAATATTTCAAGAGTTCATTTGCACTATCCTTAAACTCAGAAAAAGAATCTTTCTTGAAGTTAAGTTCAATGGCTTCTTCTTCCACATGTACTTCTCAAGTTAAGTATGATGTTTTCCTTAGTTTTAGGGGAAAGGACACCCGCAACAATTTTATCAGCCATTTCCATGCAGCTTATGCCGGAAGGGTGTTAATGTTTTCATTGATGACACACTCAAAAGAGGAGATAAAATTTTATCTCTAATGAAGTAATTCAAGGATCGAAGATTTCAATTATCATTTTTTCAGAAGTTTATGCTTCTTCCAGTTGGTGTCTCCAAGAACTTGCAAAGATCATTGAATGCAAGAACAAATACAGTCAGATTGTCATACCAGTTTTTTATCATGTAGATCCATCAGATGTAAGGTATCAGACTGGGAATCTTGAGGAAGCTTTCACTAAGCATGAAGAACACTTTAATGATAAGGTGCATATATGGAGGACTGCACTCAAGGAAGCTGCCAATCTTTCTGGTTGGCATTTAGATGGAACCAAGTAAGTGTACAAGCATTGAATAATTATTACCTCATAATACTATTGCGTGTTGAAATTTCAATACTTGTTGATGAATTCTTTCACTTAATATTTTCTCAGGAACTTGTGTTGTATTTTTATTGAATTTGAGCATTGAAATTCATTGGTTATAATTGGATGGCAAGGCACATTGTGCCTAATGACGATTTCTTTTCAAGTTTTAAGTAGATTATTCTCCTTAGAAATTTAATAAACGATGAGAGTTCTTGTATTTCATAGATCCCATTATATGAATAAGGGTCAAAACCATGGAATAACATGAAGAGATTATATTTATATATTTTATGCTTTTCTGACTCTTAAGTTATTAAAAAGATAATCTTAGATGTAACTAACTAGGTTTACCTTCACTGAATAATGATTATCACATAGTACTATTTTTGTGTATTAAATTACTATAACTGCTGATCAATTCTTTAACTTGGTATTTTCTTTGGCATCGATATTCCATTTCTATTGTTATTCACTTATCTAGTTAATCAATAAGCAATTGATTCATTTGTATCATCATTATTCTCTTATCTAGTTAAATCAGTACCTCTCTAGCGCAATCAATTTTGATTAACTGGATAAAAATTGACTCTCTTTTTTTAGTTCATCATTTGTGATTTATTTTCAATTATCTGTCCTTCAATATTTATATTTGTATTGCCTTGTTCATTAAGCCCATTGAAACAATATCTTAAAAGATGCTTTGGAATTTTGTCTATCAATTGTTTATATAAATTCATAGATCAACATAAGAGTGTTACAACTAGTTTAAGACAAAATAATAATTTTGTAAGTTCTTTTGACATAAAGGTACAAAATACCTCAAATTAATCAACATATTCTTATGGATATGCAAATTCAAGATCAAATGCATTTGATCTTTTAAATGGTGACTTGGTTGAGTTCTACGGTGGGATTATCTGGTAAATCATATCAATTAATTATACTAATTATTCTTTGCCCACAACATTCAAGAGAGAAACTTCATTCGGAGAAATTTCACTTGTTCAAGGATTGAAGAAGCTACATATTGGAGTTCAATTTCTAATTATATTCACCCTACCTTTATTTATTTATACTTACTGTTGTTCATATGTTTGTTTGTAATGAGGTCTGAATCAATATTAATGGAGAAAATTATCCAAGATATTTTGAAGAGATTGAATGGTATGTTCACAAACGATTACAAGGACTTGGTTGGAGTAGAATCAATGATAAAAAAAATTGAATCTTCATTTTGGAAAGGGATCAGTGATGTTTGCAGTATAGGAATTTGGGGCATTGGTGGTATAGGCAAGACAACTATTGCCAGTGTTGTATATAACAAAATCTCGAGTCAATTTGAAAGTTCTTTCTTCACTCAAAATGTTAGGGAAGAATCAGAAAATCCTAATGGACTAACCCACCTGCGTGAAAAACTTCTTTCAACTATATTAGAGGATAAGAATCTTTGCATTGGTATTCCCAATATGGGAAATCCATTCATACATAATAGGCTTCGCTATAAGAAGGTTTTTATTGTTTTTGATGACGTGACTTCTTCTAAGCAAATAGAAGTATTAATGGGAGATCTTAAGTGTTTGGGTTTTGGTAGCCGAATCATCATAACAACTAGAGATAAACAAGTGCTCAGAAATTGTGGAGTTGATCGAATATACGACATACGCGGATTATTTGGTAACCACGCTCTTAAACTATTTTGTCAATGTGCCTTTAAAAGAGAATATCCCTCAGTAGACAAAATTGTCAAACAAGGCAGTAAGATGTGCAAAAGGTGTTCCACTAGCTCTCAAAGTCTTGGGTCGACATCTCCAAAATAGGCAAAGACAGTGTTGGGAAAGTGCATTGGATAAATTAGAAGAATCTCCTCATGCAGATATTCAAAAGGTACTAAAGATAAGTTATGATGGCTTGGATGATGAAGAGAAGGATTTATTTCTCGACATTGCATGTTTCTTTAAAGGATGGAATAAATGTGTTATCAAAGAAATATTGGATTCTTGTGGCTTGCATACTCAAATTGGAACAAGTGTTCTTAGTGACAAGGCTCTTATAACTATATCAGACAACATCATTACCATGCCTGATTTGCTTCAAGCAATGGGTAGGGAGATTGTTAAGCAAGAATCTATTGATCATCCTGGTAAACGTAGTCGATTTTGGCACCCTAATGATATCTACCGTGTATTAACATATAATAAGGTGGGACCAAAAGCCCATATCTTCAGTTTTCTATTTTATATTTGTGAAATCTAGTAACAAGTATCTTGACTATTATTTTTTTATTTTGATTTTTTATTATTCTTAAAATATATATAAAATGCTATATCCACCGAAAAGTTGCACAGAAAAATTGCACCGAAACACGTGAAAATAGCCACGTTAGACGATTGAATACTGACATAAATGGACGGCCGTCCAACGTTTTTGGACGGCCGTTCATACATCCCGGACGGTCGTTCATAGTATTATGAACGACCGTCCATAAAAAGTTGTGTTGTTTTAAAAAAAAAAAAAAAAACAACGGACGCCCGTCCAAAAGCACATAACTCAGAGCTTTACATATACTGTCATGAAAAAAAATTAATGTTGCTGTCTCTGCTGCTGCTGCTGAAAATCACCATCCCATCCATTATAGATAGCTCAACTTTGCCGTAGTTGCTGGATCTTTTCTGCATCCTTGGACATGAAAGCATAAGTTTTTTATGGAGTGGGAGTTCTTGTATCAATGGAAGGTGGCTCGTCTTCATCTGGGATCACAAAGCTGTCTTGTACAGGCCAAGCAGTTGAGTACTTTTGCTGTTGAGGGTGTTGGTATAGGCTTTGATATTGATGGTTCAGTGGCTTCTTCCTAAAACCTGGAAATATTCCTCTCAAAATTTCCTTAGCAGATGATTTAGTGTTGACAAAAGGCTTTGCAAAGGATCCAAAGAAGCCATCTTGCTTCTTTTGTTCATCCTCCGTAGGAATTAAAGGCGGCCTGACTGATTTCAGAGCCATTTATTCCTTCAACTCAGCAGAGTAGACGTCATGGCCTCTGGAGGCCACTGTAACAGGTACCATGAAGCTCTCTCCGATAAAAGCAGGGCCAGAAGCACCTAAATTAAGATCTACCAGTGGCTCTGGTTCTTCAACCTAAATAGCCTTATGACTGGAGAATGCTAGTTTTTAGAAAGAAAAAAAAAAGGAATAGTATGGACGCCCGTCCATACTTAATGGATGGGCGTCCATTCATTATGGACGGCCGTCCATATTTAAGGGACGATCGTCCCTAATTTTTTTTAATATTTTTTATTTCATTTACCAATGGACGGGCGTCCTTTAAATGAGGACGCCCGTCTGTGGTAAATGGACTCCCGTCCATATAATATGGACAGGAGTCCATGTTAATGAACGGCCGTCCATATGTTATGGACGACTATTCATTAGAAAAAAATTATTAACTTAAAACGCGTTGAATGGTCTGAGTCAACAGACACGTAGGCCGGTACAAAATTTCGGTATAAAAACACCGGTGTCTGTAGCATTATATATATATAATGCTTCTGTGTTCATAATTATTGCTAACTTATGATTTGATCTTTCCTAGGGAATGGAAAAAAAAGCGAGGCATATGCTTTGACATGTTTATTGTAAGAGAGATACACTTAAGTCCTCCTGCTTTCTCAAATATGCACAATTTGATATTTATGATAATAAAGAACTCAAACAAGGAGAAGAATAATAAGGTGCATGGTTTTCATTGCCTTGAATCTAATTTTGGAGAGCTAAGGTACCTATGTTGGCATGAATACCCTGAGAGATCATTGCCATTAGAATTTCATCCAGAGGGCCTTGCTATACTCAGAATGTGTTATAGCAACCTTGAACAACTTTGGACTGGTCTTGTGGTATATGTTGTTTTTTATGATAATCTTAGTTCCTTATATGTATATTTATTTCATATTTTCTAATTTTTATTCATTTTCTTTTTTAACAGAATCTCGCAAATTTAAAGTTCATAGATCTCAGCTTCTCCAATCATCTACTGAGAATCCCAGACCTCTCTTTAGCCACAAATCTAAAAAATTTGATTCTAGAAGACCGCCCAAGTTTGTTAGAGATCACTCCACCATCTATTCAGAATGTCAATTCACTTATTAATCTGAATCTAAGAAATTGCAAAAGCCTCACCAGTCGTCCTATTGGCATTCAATCAAAATCTCTTAGATTTTTTATTCTCTCTGGATGCTCAAATCTGATGACGACTCCAAAC
The DNA here is from genome assembly GCA_026229545.1 of Pistacia atlantica. Classification (NCBI taxonomy): domain Eukaryota; kingdom Viridiplantae; phylum Streptophyta; class Magnoliopsida; order Sapindales; family Anacardiaceae; genus Pistacia; species Pistacia atlantica. Next base: position 22,969,575 of record CM047904.1, read on the forward strand.
ATCTCATGTAATATGGAACAGTTGTATTTGGATGGAAGTGGTATAAAAGAGTTTTCCTCTTTGATCGAATATGCTCCTAAACTAGTTGAATTGAATCTCGAGAACTGTTCAAAGCTTGAGTGTCTGCCCAACAACTTTTTTTGAGTTGAAATCTCTTCAACACCTTATTCTACGGGGTTGTTCAAATCTGAAGACATTTTCAGATGGTATTTGTAAGCTGCAGTCTCTTAAATATCTTGATACCTGTGGTTGTTCAAAACTTGACCGATTGCCTGAAGACTTTGCAAATTTACATAGTTTGGAGGTGCTAGAAGCTAATGATATTCCTGTAAGAGGTGTGTCTTCAATTTCATGTTTGAGAAACCTTGTTACATTATCTTTGGAGAAATGTCAGAGTATGGAGCTGGTACGTTCGCTACCACCTACTTTACCAGGATTTCAGTTTTTACAGAGTTTAAGTCACTCCAATATCAGAGTGTTGCCACATTGCGTTGGGCAATTACCAATGGTAGAAGAATTAAAGTTAGTTAGTGTTAGACCCCCCATACGTAAGGTCTACGAGTCCAAGGGCAGGGGGAGGAAGAGGGGCAAGGGTACAATAAGTGGGAGTCCAGTAGAGGAGGTTGACGTGTTCAACAAGGGTGATTAGGCATGGGAAATCTGATGTGAAAAGGGACACGTACAGGGGAAGTTTGTTATGGAAAAGGACACCTAGCTGTCAGTTAGTTGAAGAATTGACTATTTAAGAAGATGAAAGCAAGGAAGGAGGATATCTGGAAATATTATTCATTGGCTGGTTTAGGAGGTCCCCAGCTCCTCGAATTGCTGGGAATTTGTTTGTTATTTCTATTTCTTTGTTAATTGTGCTGGTTACTCTATCTTAGTCCCCATTAATATAAACTTCCATTTCTTTCACTTGTGCATATCTTGTGTTTGTGTGCTGTGTGTGCGTTGCTGTGGTTCTTATTTGTAGAGAGTTCCATCAGATTGGTATCAGAGCCAAGTTGCCATCAGATTTAGCACTGGGGAATGGTCAAATCAAAAATGGATAATAGGATGGATAATATGGAAAAAGAGATGAAATCAGTTCAAGAAGATATGAGTTCAATCAAAACTAATATGGGGAGTCTTAAGGAATACTTGACCGAGATGAGAGAATTGTTGAGGTTGAGAGAAGAGAGGGAGGAGAAACGTTACCAGGAAAAAGAGAAGCACCAGTCATCTTCCGGAAATGAAGATTCAGGTGATGGTTGTGAACACGAACAAGACACAGTAGGGGACAGTGGAAAAGGGGAAAAGAAAACCAGGAAGTTGGAGCTTCCAATCTTCAGTGGGGAGGACCCTTTTGGATGGACTTTTGGCGCCGACCGATACTTCGCTATCATCAAATATGGACCATCGGAGATGGTGGAGGTAGCGGATGTTTGCATGGAGGGCAGGGCGCTAAACTGGTACCAGTGGGTAGAAGGACGAGATCCTTTCAAGACATGGGAAGAGCTCAAGGCTGCTCTAATCGCAAGATTCAGACCGTCGTTCCAAGGGTCTGCACACGGCTCTAGTGGCGCTGAAACAAAGCTCCACCGTGACTGAATACAGGGAAGATTTCGAAGCCCTTACAGCTCCGTTGAAAGATTTGGGAGAGGAATTGTTAATGGGGGTTTTCATAAATGGGCTTAGGGAAGAAATTAGAGCTGAGTTGAGAGTGTTGAGGCTCAATTCCCTTCAAGAAGTCATTGAACAGGCCCACCGGGTAGAGGAAAAAAATTGGGTAATGGAAAAATGGAGGCCCAAAACGTTTAGGGCCCAAGTCTTCAAGGAAAATTATTCAAGGGTGTCCAACAGCCCAAACCCAACTCGTTAGACATGGTGGCCCAACCCACCCAAGCTAGTCTCTCAACCGGGTCTGAGCCGACCCGACCCACCTGGTGGCCCAACTTAACAAAACCACCTGAAACAAGCCAGATTGCGTCATCTCGTGATTCTTGTGCATCCGATAGACGCAAAAGAGCTCCAAAAATAGGAATGATGAACTTCCGAGGAGGATCAGCAGTTTCCAGCGGCTGATGGAGGCCGAGCTCCAGAGTAAACATGAAAAGGGTCTTTGCTTTAAATGCGACGAAAAATTTGGCCCTAATCACCATTGTCGAAGTAAGTCCTTGCAGATCCTATTAGCTTTGGAGGATGACAGTGATGAGAAAGCCGAAAACCCACCGGAAGACGATGATATTCTTAGCCTAGATGGTGACGATGTAGCGCTATCCATGAACTCCATCATGGGCATCACATCAGATCACACTTTGAAAGTCAAAGGGCAGATTGGTAAGACTGAGGTGGTGGTGTTGGTAGACAGTGGGGCATCCCATAACTTTATTTCACAGGATCTGGTAGAAAAGTTGGGGCTTACAGTGGAAAAAGGGAAGCGATTTGGGGTGATGATAGGGAATGGAGTAACAGTAAAAGGGGAAGGGGTATGCCGACAGATCCATCTGAACGTACAAGGAGTCCAAATTAGACAGGATTTCTTTCCTTTCCAGTTGGGGGGTACCGATGTGATTTTGGGTATTACATGGTTGAGTTCCTTAGGGGACGTGTGTGCCAATTGGAAGAATTTGACTATGAGGTTTGAACTAGAGGGGGTTAGGGTCAGTTTACAAGGGGATCCGTCTCTGGTAAAGTCCGGTGTATCACTGAAGTCGATGTTACGGTCCATCAACAGCACCGGAGGAGGGATTCTGGTAGAGTGTTGTACAATCAAAGAAAAGCCAAGCCACACAAACGAAGACATCAGCTCGCAAGTTTAGGCAGTTTTGGATGAGTATCGGCATCTCTTCGACCAACCCTCTAAACTCCCTCCACACCGTCCCCATGACCATGCCATAAACCTTAAAGAAGGAGCCCAAACACCCAACATTAGACCCTATAGGTACCCATATTTCTAGAAAAACGAAATTGAAAAATTAGTTGAGGAAATGTTAGCAGCCCATATCATCCAACCAAGCACCAGTCTATTTGCCAGCCTGGTGTTGTTAGTCAAGAAAAAAGATGGAAGCTGGAGGTTTTGTGTGGATTACAAGGCCCTCAACGAGATAACAGTCCCCGACAAGTTTCCCATCCCGACCATCGAGGAACTGTTGGACGAACTAGCCGGTGCAACAATCTTCTCTAAGCTGGATCTCCGATCCGAGTACCATCAAATTAGGATCAAGGACGAAGACATCCCCAAAACAGCTTTCCAAACTCATGAGGGCCATTACGAGTTCTTGGTGATGCCATTCGGATTGACCAACGCTCCTTCAACATTTCAGTCACTTATGAATAGCATTTTCAAATAGGTTTTGCGTAAGTTCTTATTGGTTTTCTTTGATGATATCCTGATATACAGTAGTGACTTGGAAGCCCACCTTCAACACCTTCGACAAGTCCTTCAAATCTTGGGTGACAATGACCTGGTGGTAAATTGGAAAAAAGTGCTCATTTGGGCAACCTAGACTGGAATACCTGGGCACCTAATTTTAGCACACGGGGTGGAGGCCAACCCCCAAAAAATTGCAGCTATGGTTTCCTGGCCTGCACCCACCAATGTGAAAAGTCTCCGCGGCTTCTTGGGATTAACGGGGTATTATCACAGGTTTGTTAAAAGATATGGTAGCATAGCCCAACCACTCACACGGCTCTTGAAGAAAAACTGTTTTAATTGGGATCAAGAGGCTCAGCAGGCCTTTCACGCCTTAAAGATGGCTATGACCTCGGCCTTCACGGGCACTGGATACCCTAGGGCCTTCCTTCCATTCGAGATCTAGACGGATGCTTCAGGCCAAGGTATAGGAGCTGTGCTGGTGCAACACAAATGACCCATAGCATACCTAAGTAAAGCATTTTCCCCTCAAGCTAAACAAAAATCAGTCTATGAAAGAGAACTAATGGCTATTGTTTTCGCGGTGCACAAATGGAGCCCGTATCTATTGGGCAGAAAGTTTATCATTCGAACGGACCAGCGAAGCCTTCAATTCCTCAAGGATCGAGTTAAAACACACGAGCGAGAAATGGTTGTCCAAGTTGATGGGGTATTCCTTTGACATTCAGTATTTGCCGGGCACCACAAATAAGGTCGCAGATGCACTATCTAGGCGAGACGAGAACCCATCAAAGATTCAGTTTTTGGAGTATGAGGACTTAGCCAACGAAGCCCACCAGGACCCCAAGCTACGACAGTTGATTCAAGCATTGGTTTTGGACTCTCATAGCCGACCACATTATAAAATCCACCATGGGTGTCTCATGTACAAAGACAGGTTATTGTTACCTAGAGGTTCTCGGTTTGTTTAGAAGCTACTTACTGAATTCCATTCCAGTCCGTCAGGAGGCCATTCGGGGTTTTTTCGGACATACAAAAGGGTGTCCAATGTGGCTTACTGGGCAAGTATGAAAACGGATGTCCAGGACTTTGTCAAAAAATGCACCATCTGCCAGGTTAATAAACACTCAGCTCTGAAGCCCGTAGGGCTACTTCAGCCACTTCCGATTCCCGCTCAGGCATTTGATGATTTGACAATGGATTTCATCGGAGGCCTCCCAAGAACGAAAGGTTTTGACACCATACTAGTTGTAGTGGACCGCTTGACTAAATACAGCCATTTCCTCCTTCTGTCACACCCTTATACAGCCAAGAAGGTAACCTTAGTTTTCATCAAGGAAATAGTGAAGCTTCACAGGTTCCCTCAAACCATCATCTCAGACAGGGATAGATTGTTTATGAGTCATTTTTGGAAAGAAATTTTCAAAATCTCAGGTACAGCTCTGAAATTTAGCTTGGCTTACCATCCTCAAACGAATGGCCAAAGCGAAGTGGTGAACCGATGTCTAGAGACTTACCTTCGCTGTTTTTGTAGCTCACAGCCCCGTCAATGGTCCAACTGGTTATCATGGGCTGAATTTTGGTACCATACGATGTACCATCGATCCACTAAGATGACGCCCTTTAAAGCATTGTACGGCTGAGACCCTCCGACTCTCCTTAAACTCACCGATTACCCCTCTGCAGTCGAGGAAGTAAACCATCAGATCCAAGAACGCAATGCCCTTCTTCAAGACCTTAAACATAACCTGGAAGTCGCACAAGCTCATATGAAAACCCAAGTTGACAGCCACCGAAGGGACATCCAGTTCTCTCCAGGAGATTTTGTTTATCTCAAGCTTCAGCCATACAAGTTTAAATCTCTAGCCACACTGTTGAATGAAAAATTGAGTTCCCGGTTCTATGGACCCTTTCGAGTGATCGAAAAGATTGGTCAGGTGGCATACAAATTAGAACTACCCACAGCAGCCCGTATTCACCCCGTTTTTCACGTATCCCAATTGAAGCTCAGCCTCTATAGTTCAGTCCCTGTACACCCCTACCATCTTGTCTCACAGAAGACTTGGAACTTCAGGTTCAACCCGAGGCAGTGCTGGATGTGCAGAATCCGATAGATGGTTCTACCGAGGTACTCATCAAATGGAAAGACCTGCCTAATTTTGACGCCACCTAGGAATCTTTTGAGGTCATCAATACTCAATTTCCTCAATTCCACCTTGGGGACAAGGTGGCACTTCAAGGGAGGGGTATTGTTAGACCCCCCATACATAAGGTCTATGAGTCCAAGGGCAGGGGGAGGAAGAGGGGCAAGGGTACAATAAGTGGGAGTCCAGTAGAGGAGGTTGACGTGTTCAAGGAGGGTGATTAGGCATGGGAAATTTGTTGTGAAAAGGGACACGTACAAGGGAAGTTTGTTATGGAAAAGGACACCTAGCTGTCAGTTAGTTGAAGAATTGACTATTTAAGAAGATGAAAGTAAGGAGGAAGGATATCTGGAAATATTATTCATTGGCTGGTTTAGGAGGTCCCCAGCTCCTCGAATTGCTGGGAATCTGTTTGTTATTTCTATTTCTTTGTTAATTGTGCTGGTTACTCTATCTTAGTCCCCATTAATATAGACTTCCATTTCTCTCACTTGTGCATATCCTGTGTTTGTGTGCTGTGTGTGCGTTGCTGTGGTTCTTATTTGTAGGGAGTTCCATCAGATAGAAGCAATATTCAGAGCAAACCAACAAGCATCATAAAACTTTCTAAGTTGTTGTGGCTTGACATAAGCTATTGTAACAAGCTTCAATTCTTACCTAAGCTCCCATGTAATATAAAATCTCTAGTAGCACATAGTTGTGCCTCGTTGCAAGCATTATCAGGTTTACCAAACCGTGCATCCTTCAGAGCCAGCTTCATAAATTGTTTAAATCTGGATATGAATTCATCCAGCTATGTAGCAGTCACGCCTACAACTTTTCTGTTGGCAAATATGGAGGTCCTTTTCTCTCTCTGATTTTATATGATTTCAAGATTTATCTTTCTTTTTTCAAATGAAAAAACATGACATTAAACTATTTTTGTGGTACAGGGTGTCCGTAGCATTAGGGCTAGTTATATTATTTATCCTGGAAATGAGATTCCAAAGTGGTTTAACTTTCAAAGTAATGGATTTTGTATAGAGCTACCACAAGGTTCATTGAATAATATTATCGGTTTTGCCTTATGCACCATTTTTGAATTCCAAGATTGCAGTTGCAATGACTTCATTGTTAGATATGAGTTGCGTGTACGGACAGATGTTGGCAATACGTATCGGTGGGACATTTTTCCTGAAGAACATTGTTGGGCTTGGAATAAAGGAAGTGGACCCAACTATATTGACTCCGATCATGTATGGTTGGGATTTAGATTTTGTAATTTCCCGACCACTGGTGAGGCCAGGATAATCTTCCAAGTTTGGAACCATGACCTATCAAAGTCTTGCAAGATAAAAAAGTGTGGGGTCCACCTCTTTTCCCAACAAAATGCGCTAAAATCCATAGAAGAATCTAGATCTAAAAGATGTTTCATCTATGATGATGATGAACAAAAGCAAGAGGAATCGATCTCCAAGAAATTGAAGTTTCAAAATTTCATTAATGGTGAATCCAGCTCAAGGTAATTCTCAACTATTAGTTTCATATTACTCTCCAGCTCCACACCTTTTTTGTTTTTTCATTTTTTATATATTTGATGGATACACACTCCAATAACTTAAACAATTGGGTTAGGTCATATGTCTTTTATGGGTTTGAATATAACTCTCTTTAGAAAATCGGTTTGTCAAGGGAGGGTGTCCAAACCTATGAAAGATCCATGGCCCAGTCCAAGTGTTTAAGTTGTTGGAGTGGGATCCACATAATCACCTAAGGGGAAAAGAGGCCGATGTAGACGTCGGTTGCGAAAACATGGTAGAATATTAGGATTTCACATTGGAAGGAAGAAGGGTGGGCATGTGGGTTATAAAGGCTTAGACATCCTTTTTTGGCAAAACCGGTTTTTTAAGAAGAGTTGTATTCAAACGTATGAAAGACCCATAGCCTAACCCAATTATTGAGTTATTGGAGTGTGTTTTTATCAGATTTGAATGATTTTATTTCAATTTGGTGTCAAGTATCATTTATATGTTCATATTACTTGGGTAATTCGGAACTAATCATTAAAAAAAAAAAAAATTAATCTAATATTACTAATTTTTACTGATGATGACCACGTCACAAGAATTTACAGGCTAACTCTAATTCTTTATGCTGTTTACATATGATATTTGAATGAAATAAACTAATATATAGAAGAATACACTGAGTTTTTCTATAACTTCAACAATAATTGGAACAATTGTCTCTGTCGTTATTACTTTTGTCTATCAGTATTTGTCTATATTAATCTAAAAGTGGTAATACTTTGGCCACATATCTTATAGGTATAGTATTAAATAATCTAATATATGTTTGGTTAAAATTATGCACTTTATTAAAGTATAAGCAGTTAATATACATAATTTAAATAATGCAGAAATGTGGCTTTAGGTTATATTTTATTTTTTAACAAATCTCGTATTTTATCCTATACCTTAATTAATTGATATTATTTAATTTTCTTATAAGAAAATTAACAAACACTTAATTATTTATGCAAAATAATATTTATTAAAAATTAAGAAAAACTATTATCACCGACAATAATAGAAGCCTGTGTCAGTTGCTGGTAATCTTGAAGTGCATCGTCAACATCAAACTATAGGGAAGAAGACCTATGACATCAGAGTGTTACTGTAACTGAAATCTGCTCTTTACGTTTTAGGTTCACCAAACTATGCTACATAAAAATATGTAATTGATACCAGATAATTTTCATTTTAGTCCTAAAATATTATATGTATGATAAAGTAAACATGTTTCACAAGTGATTGTTGGTTAAATTCTTTTCTTCAAAATTAGATTGGCTCTTAACATAATCCAAAATTTATAAAATTAAAAAAAGTTTATTTCAAGATACATCTGAATTGTATTTATTATTTATTTTTTATATTGGTTGATCATGTCATTTGATATGCTTTTGTTATCAATTTGGATGTGGAAAAGGTGTGGGGTGCCTCCAGTAAATGAGAAAGTAGTGGAAGAACTGAATCCGATTAGAAATGAATCCAGTAGCTTTGCTCTTTTTGATTTGAATGAACTCCCTCTAGATTCTTTTGGATCAACAATGGCTGTGATTTCCACAACAACGCAAAGCTGTAATAGCAATGCTGGAGCAGAACCTTGTGGAAGTGGCTGCAGACCTGCAGTGATGATGAAGTTGAACCACATCCAAAAAGACTTCAACAATTCTAATTGTTGTAAAGGGCAAAGCCTAAATCTTGAACTTTGATTTATAAATATATTGGTAAGTCTGGATCCTCTATTTCTAACTCAGTTCTGCTATGTCTATGTTATATTGATTACAATTACAATGTATTATAAGTAATTATGTTCATTAGTGTTTAAGAGGTGCAGAAGCTGAATGATATTTCTGGAGAGAAGAATAATATTTATCAATGCAAGGATGTGCTCCTAGGATTATGCAACATTTACTGGTAATAACAAAGCTACAATCTTGGGTTGTTATCTGTTACTATATCTATAGTTAGAAAACTGCTTAAAATCTTATTTTATTTTTTCTATGTTTACATATTACTTGCAAAAAATGATCTCAATTCATTCATGTTAATGGATCTAGACTTCACTTAAACTTCGCATAATCCAAGAGCGGTAGTTTGTCGTGAGAAAAAGTTATTTTAAGATTTTAGTAGTGAACAGAGACTTTAATGGTTATTATGATGTTCTGAAAAGTGGGTCTAAATGGGACTTCAATACTTGATATTATGTTTCTTGTGCTTTTCTTTTCTTGAATGTTTCAGAGCATGTATGATTAAATAATCGCGAGTTAGATATATGAAGTTCCTGGATTCACTAATATCAGCTGTGATACCAATTTTTGGTTCCAGGGTTCTGGTTGGAATGTTGTTGCCAGTATTTTGGGGACTTTTCCAAAGTGGATCAAGCAGCTTCCTTTGGATAGGCATCAACAATGTGAAGATGGTATGTTGCTGCTGCTAATACCAATTCACTTCCTTTGGTATAGAAGGTGTAATTTTTAGAAGCAGATGGTTATCGATATCTGATATCTCAGAAAAGGGTTTAAAATATTTGATAAAAGGTATCCTGTCGCTTGCAAAAGAACCATCATGCTCTTTGTTTTAATCCAAGTATGTGTTTTTGTGGGTTTTGATCTAAATGTCAAGTCCACTAATTAAATTTTGCTCTGGATGGAAGGGGATCTGTTACTGTATAATGACGATAGCTGGGTGATTCCTATTAACTTAAGCTTGTGGCATAATGGTTTCTCAATAGTATTATATCTTTGCAGAGTCATATTCCCAGTGCCCAGTACAGCTCACTTAAAGTCTGTTTATTTTTATTAGGATGAAAAAACAGCACTGAGAGGAGGTGAAGAACTGGTCTTGAGGGAAGGACATGAGGCAGAGCAAACTATGCTGAACAGGGTCATTTCAGAGATTGATCATAGAGTGCTCAGTATGCGAACTTAGTATTGTACTCTACTTTTATCATGATTTGGCACTGATCCTAGTCCCTTTAAGCATACTCATTTGAGTTCCATATCATATTTTACTACTGAGGCCTTCTACATTTTGATATGTTTTGGTTGCTTATTTAATTGCTTTCTTTTGTGCTGAACCACATCTTAAAGCTTTCTCCAAAATGGTATAACATTTATATAAAATTGTTTAAATACTATCAATGTCATAAGATATGGAAAATGAGAAACATTATAGCATCTATTCCCTGCGTTTCGTAAATCTTCCCATCTAAGAACAAGATTCTTGAATCTATAGTCTATGTTACAGGTAGAAAACACTTTTGGTTGGTATGATTAGTTTCTACTGTCCTTTTCAGAGCTTGGTTATACCCAATGTTTTAAAACTCGACCCATCCCGTCCGGTTCAATCAGTTGGACCAGAAACCGGGAGCAAATCTGGTCCAGGCGTGCTGGAAAACCTGCACTATCAATTGACCCAGGTCAACCCTGGATTGGACCAGCTCTACAGTACACCGGTCCAATCGGCCAGGGGACCAAACTAGGTCACTTAAAAAACAGACCCGGTTTCGATTTTTCAGCCCCTAATACCTAAATGATTGATTTTCACCATTTTTTCAATCCAGTCGCGCATTCTTCACTCAAAATTCATCCCTAAACGTGAATCGAATTGTGCACTCAACGTGAATCGAATCAAAATGTTCAAATTTCAACTGAAATATCGATTTACTTCCATTCACTCGGATCCAGCAATCATCATGGCAAGGGAACAATGAAGCTCAGGGTTTGAATCTTCTAGTGTAGGTTGAAATCTTGAAATCACAAACAACATTTTAATATCATTGGTTTTAATATGCAATTAATCTCTATTTTGCAGGGGTTTGATTTGCGATTTCAACCAAATATCTGAGGAAATCGCAAGTGGCTTCAAATTTTCGATTTAATCGAAGGGTAAGTTACTTGTTTGGGTTTGATTTGTTTTGTTTTGGTTCTTGTAATGTCTGTTTTCGTTTTGGTTCTTGTTTTCTGTTTTCTTGTCTTCTTGTTTACTTGTATGTCTGTTTTGTTTCATTTTAACATTATTTGCCTGCAGATTTTGGAAACTGCAGTTTTTGTCTGTTCTTTGTATTGATGATTTTGTCTCTCTCTCTCTCTCTCTGTTTTTTTTTTTCCCTTTACTGTTTGGACGATTCATGACTCTGCAATGTGTTTAGTTAAGTAACTGAAAAATTTGCCGTATTACATGTGAAGCAACCATCTGTGGGTGCAAATGTTAATAAAAATAGTGTCACAAGCATTTAGTGGTGCATCTAAGTACCTACATAGAATGGTCTGTAAGGTTCTGTAAACCTCCAGCACGGTTGGTGGACTGGCTTTTCTGTGCTGTTGTATTTGAGTTGCTATGTGCTTCTATAGGAATGGTTTATTGGGTGTTTAATTAGTGAAGTGGTTCTAATCACTAGCAGCATGTAAAATAGTTTGAATAAACTGCTGCTGCACAGTCTTAATAAAGGAGGATTAGCAGCATTTTCAAGGAGTCATGGTAGTGTAATACATGAAGAGCAAGATGGAAGTGTCCCAAGCTTTCATGAGAGTGTGTCAATTCTTATTTTTTCTCAGATGCATTGATGTTGAATGCATATCATGTTGTACAATTCTGTTTACAGTTTCTAAGGTTACGCTGATTCATTTATTCCACATTAATTACTACTTCTAAGATTGATCCCGTAATATTATCTATAAAATTAATCATATGTAACATCTTTAATTATACATCAAGTTCCATGATGAAAATAATGATAATTTCTTACTATTTCTTTTATGAAATTGGCAGAAATTTTCTTTGTGCATACCACTCCTTTTGTTGAGAAATACTTCACAGAACCAGAAGACCATACTTACGATTGGAGTGGTATAAGACCCCGAAAGCAATACCTTTCAAACCCCCTACAGGTAATTTTCAACTAAATTTATCTCAATATTATATAAATGTAACATGTATACATGTTATCTTTTTTGAAGATACACATGAATTAATTACTTTTTTTTTTTTTTTTTTAACTTTTATCTAGGAAAAGATATTTAATTACATGTTTTCCTTTTATTCTCTAATTATTCTATAGACCCTTATCCAATTTCGTTTTCACAATACTGTTTTCAAAGATAATATCAAATTTTATACTCGTACATATATATAATTCATTTCTCACGAAGAAGAGTTAACTGTTTATGTAAAAATTATAAACTATCGTTACCAAAATGTTGTAAAAAATTAAAGAGTTACTATATATTTTGTAATTTGTATTGTAATAGGATGTAGATTCAGCTCTGAGATGATCAACAGCCAAGTGGAATATAGTGGTTGGTCATCACACAATCAAAAGTGCTGGTCATCATGGTAAACACTAAACAGTCATGAACTTGCTCTGCAACTTCTTCCAATCCTTAAGGTAATTAATAATACAACCAGTTTTTATACTTAATTAATGCGATTAAGTTAATTAATATAACTTGTACACATTAACTGTTGTTTAAATTCTCAGGCAAGTGATGTCGATCTTTACATTAATGGACATGACCATTGCTTAGAACACGTTAGTAGCACTGATAGGTAATATTTTCATACTCAAGTATTCATCTGATTTTGATGATATTATTCCTATTGTAACGGTAAATAATAATATAAACTTTTTTACATGCAGTGGAATTGAATTTTTAACGAGTGGAGGAGGATCAAAGGCATGGAGAGGTGATGTAGAGTGGTGGAATCCGAAGGAAATGTAGTTTTATTACGATGGGCAAGGCTTCATGTTGGTCCAAATTACCCCTACACAAATTGACATAATTTTCTACTATATTTTTGGCAATGTTTTTCACAAATGGTCCACTGAAAGCAGCTTTACTCTATCATTTAGAAATCCTACCTAGTTGTATAATTAGCTGTTCAAAATGAATTGCTCATCTTTCTACTGATGTTGAACATTGATTGAGATTGTCAATGTAATGTAATGCACAGTCTTGATTTGGACATTGACATGGATTTTTAGTTTTTATTTTGTAAATTATGACTTGATCTTAGGATTTGGATTTACTGTAATTGGGCACGTTATGGATTGATTTCAGGTTTTATTTTGTTATACAACCCCTCTTTTTTTTTTTTTTTTTTCAAATTTTCCATGTAAATGATGTCATCATACTGATATCAACATGGTGATGTCACCAGTCCGACCCTATAGTCTCAACAATTATGTGGCTTATGTGAGAGCAGTTTTGAATAGTTTGGCTGCTATTGTGCCGAAGGCATTATTATTCAACTCAACTTTGCAACTTTAATCCTTATAGTTGGCTTCTTATTAAAAAGTGTTAATCCATACTTGCAATTAGGTGGAAAATTGTTGCAAATTTTGAGGGGACTCTCCCTAAGAGGATCAAGCAGCTTCCTTTGGACAGACATTTCGACATCAATAATGTAAAGAGCATATGTTGCTGCTTATACAATTCACTCGTGTTATAAAGGTTTAATTGTTTCAGGATTTACCAGTTATTAACCTTATGTTAATTTTCTATCAGATTGTGTAAGAAGCAGTCGGTTATCAACCATATCTCGTATCCCCTGAAAAAGGTGTGAGATCTTTGATAAAAGGTGTTCTGGAGCTTGCAAAAGAACTATCACGTCTTTGTGTTGAAGAGGTAATGGAACCTTGTGCTTCTAAGTGCATTTAAATGCTCCCAACCTTATTACTCTTATCGCTTTTAAGGTGTTGGATGTTCATGTTTTTACCATAATTTAACTTAGTAGCTTCTGACCTGTTGATGGGTTCTCCATTGTTTCTATCATAAGTTGTATGCTTCTTGTTGGAATCCTATTATGGAAATTCAAGTGGTATTATCTTTCATGCTTTACACGTTACCTTCTCTTTACGTTGTTATTCCAAGGTCACATGCTTACCGGTATGTCCTTCTTCAATAAGATTTCTTTGGCTCTACTGGGTGTTTGCTAACTTTATGGAGTGAGAATTAAATTTTACTTGTCTACATGTTACGAGCTTTTGTCCGTCCCTAACACTTTATCCGTTTGTTACAGAGGAGGTATTCTCAAAACATGTTTGGCTGGTATATTATATGTAGTAATCATTGTGGGTTCTCACCACGGTGATATTGTTTAGATTCTTTCATATTAGCCTAAAATTTTTTATTGTAAGTTCCTCGCTAGGTTGGCCGGGAGACTTGGCAAAACACGTATTCACCCGCGGGTGGACCCATACGGCCATACTGTCAAAATATAGGGTACGAATCACTCATTTAGTATCCATATGCAATTGACTGGACTGATCCAACCCTTTTTTTGCGGGTGGATCGAGTATACCATTGTGGGTAACTGTATTAAAAAAAAAAAAAAAAAAAAAAAACATTACTTACACTAAAGACACCCAACGACTCAAATGTTCTGAAACTCCACCCGAGGTGCCACCTGGTCATGACTTACATTTGAGTTGATTTTTTCCGCTAAATTTTGGCTGATTCTGACTTTCAAAATTCAATTTGAAACCATCCTTAGATCATTGGTGACACAACCCGCCTCGACCCTCCCTACCTCATAAGCTCCTGGCGCACCTATGAGACTCGGGCGGCCGAGACGTGCCGTGTGGGAATCTAAAAACCTGTATTCTAAATAAGTTTTTCATAAAAACATTTGCTTGGACTCGTTTTGAAAGCATAAACACATAAGATATATATATATGTATACATTTGAAAATCTGAAAGCTAACTTGTACGTTCATAAAATCCAAAAACGGATGGTATCAGATATTCATATCTTTTATAATCAACACAGGAGATAAACATAAGGATAAAACATAATTCGGTAGCGGTAACAAGCATGACATTTTTACACACATGATGAGTCGATGACGTAAGGGCCCAACCTCGAGAGGAATCACTCCTCAGCGCGACTCTTCCTGTGAACCTGGGAAAAAGGGTCTAAAAAGGGGTGAGCTGAAATACTCAGTGAGTGGGGGATTGGGGAGAGTTTGCAAAACATTCTTCAACAATAGTCATGGCATGCAATAGTTCTTATGAAATCCACGAAAACAACATGATTCTATGAACATGATGTGGTGGTAGCTAATCATCCCTGTATGCATGTATAACTCGTTTTCTAAAGTTGTTCTAAGTAATCGTAATCTCATCACTTAAGTGAAAACAAATTGAATTATAGCTCATCATTAAATATTGAAAACTATTTTATGAGAACTTAAAGAATAGTTTGTAAATGCTCATGCTTCTAAAGACAATGTTTTCTATAAATCATGCTACAAACATCAAATGTTTCATATAACTAATGCAAACTATCCATCATATAATGAAAATGAAACTATTAAGCGATACTAAAAGCGTAGGTGGTATCAAAACTTTAAACCGATATCTGTTTCAAACAAGATGGCATCTTGTAGCTTTTCTATTCTGAAAACTATAAGCTAATATCTTATTTCAAAACCAAGGGCTATCAAGGCTCTCTTAATATTTTGAAAACTCATATTGAGACTATCGCTCATAATCGATACTCAAACTGAATGTGATTTTGAACATTCTAAAATCGATTATGATATCAATAATAGAAAAACCCTCACCATGAACTAGTACCACGGGGAAATCATCTTACAGGTGGGCGTCCCACACAGAGGCGAGCAAGGGATGTACCTGTCATACCCGGCAAGATCTGTCATCGCACGGGCAGAGCCACTGAAACTGTCATACCTGGCGGACCACTCAACGCCCAGGCAGAGCCAATAAAATCTGTCATACCCGGCAAGATCTATCATCGCAGGCGAGCCACCAGCTGTCATACAGGCGGACCACTCAACGCCTGGCGAGCCAATAAAATCTGTCATACCCGGCAAGATCTATCTCTGCAGGCGAGCCCATGAAACATGCTTACAGGCGGACCACTCAACGCCCTGGCGAGCCAATAAAATCGTCATACGCATGCGCAGAGCAAAAATCTGAAACTGTCATACCCGGCGGAATCCTGCATCGCTCGGGCAGAGCCAATAATCTGTATCTCGGGGATGGGTACTTCGTAGGGTGGTTTGAAAACCACTTTTACTCTTATATATAGTCTAACATGCTTTTCTTCATGAAAAATGCATAGTTTGCTTGAAAAATATGATATTTATGCCCAAGGGGGGAAAATATAAATTTATGAACATGCCCCAAAACTGACAAATCAACCCTTTTTCGTTTCTCATTTAGCATATTTATCAAAATCACTAAACTCTCATTTAATCATGCATCTCATGTTAATCTCAAGTAACATATATAAGTCAAGAACATACCACATATGTGCTTATAAATCATGCATATATGACATAATATTCAAAAAATCACATCCAGGGGTGAAACTGAAAATTTCCAAACATGTTTTAAAAACTGACAGTTTAACCCAGATTAAAAATTACTTTCAACATCACATTTCCATAGCATATGTCCATCACTAATCATAAGATATATACCACATTTCATATAAAAGTAAATCATGCCAAATCGTATGAAATTCCATGCAAAATGGGGGTAGAATGCAAGTTTTAAAACATACTTTCAAAAACTGACAGAATGCACCCCTTCTCTTTTTCTTTTTACCAAGAAACCATCTACCAAGATCACAAACCTGAACCCGTATACAATTCAACCAATTCTCTACTCTCAAAATTTTATTCATATAGCTGAATACATATAAATTCTATATACCAAACTTCATCAAAACATTTAAAATAAAATCATAAGTTAACATGCAAACATGGATTTAAGCTTTTGGAAGAAGATTTGGTTTAATCCACTCACCAAATCAAGCTATAATTTCAATGGGGCATTCAAGACAAATATAAGTTGATCCAGTAATATTTTCAAGTCACTTCAGAATCAATAACTATTTAAAACACAATTTTCTTTCAAACTCATTTAAATCTGCCAACTGTTTCCAGAATTGAGGTTACTGACTTGTAAAATTCATAACAATTCAGCCCTTAATCTAAACCTCATGAAACTCTCCAGAATTAAACTAGACACATATAGGATTCACAAGAATTAAAAATCACTCAATTTGGATAAGTATAAGTGTATTATTTCAGTTCTGAAAAATGCATGCTCTACAGAAAACATGAAATTCCAGAATTTCATAGCAGAATTCAAAATTCATTAATAAATCCAATACTTCGAATTTTGGGGGTGAAATCAATTTTCAACCAATCTCTAATAAGTCTAAAACAAAATACCTGAAATTTAGCTTCATTTGCAAACCCGAAACATATATAAAATTTTCAGAAGTTCGGACTGTCAGAATTTCACAGCATAACTTTTTATAACCAAAAACATACTTTAATAACTCTTGGTTCTTTAGGATCAACATATATGCTCTACCCATATAAAACCTATTGCATTAAATCTCCAATTTCAGTCAACAACACAATTCAGCCACCATATCCAACATACTGCTTCCCATAATTTCTGTTCTATCACAAACATTGTGAATATGCATAAAAAATGCACATATGCTTGTGAAAATTAATCAATATATGAAATCCATAATTTCCATACCCTTCATTCCAACCATTACTGCCACCAATTAATTTCCAAACAAACCAGCCCTACCAAAATTAGCTGGAATTCTCAATCATCAACCAAATCAAACAGGCGGAAACACAAATTCTGCTTTCCATTCAACAACATCTGGTATAGGCATAATTATTTATACATGCATGTCCACACTTACTTCCAAATTTCATTATATATAAAATCATTCACATGCATGCCAAAGATAGTTTACGAAGATGAATATAACCATATCAAAGCTTAAACAAATTTGAAGGTAAGGCATTTATGCACAAACATAGAAATCATTTCACTAAAAACATGATTTTATGCAAAGTTCTACTATTCCACTTACAAACATCATGCTTGTAAGGATTTTCGTAAAAGCAAATGGACGGTAGTAAAAGGAAATCAACATGCAAGGGCATAAGCTTAAGTTTTTAAGGAAAATAGTTTAGATCCACTCACTATTCTAACTCACCGAAGCTCCCCGCACTCTCCTCCACTCTTCTCTTGATCCTCCCAAGTGCATGCATGAACAACCCGAACATGGGTTACAACTAGTTTGCTCTTCTTTTCTCCTTCCACTATTTTTTCATTTCATCTCCTCATTTCTCTCTCACTCTACCTTTTTCAGCCGAACCCATTCTCCTCACTTCTCCTTTTTTCTTCTTTTCTTCTTCTTTCTTTCTATCCTCTCTTTTATCTTTTCTCTCTTTCTCCTTTCGTTTTCTCTTTTCTCCCTTCTTTTTTTTTTTTTTTTTTTTTTTTCTTTTTACTCTGTTTTCGCTTTCTCCCTCTACTCTCATATTCTTCTTCTTCCTTTTGGCGAACAACCCTTTTCTTTTTTCTTTTTTATATTTTTTAATCTTTCTAAATTTATGCTTCTGCCCCTAGATTACGGTGAATCTGCTAAACCCCTACCACATCAGCTTTTCTTTCAAATAAACCTCCAGATTTTTGCTCCTTATTACATGCAAACCCAGTGACTTCCTTTTCTTGCAAATTTCATTCCCAATAAAACTTTTTAAAAACTAACGAAATCCCCTTCCATAAAAAATAAAATCACACAAAATATTTAATATGTATTAGGATTAAAAACGGGGTTTCACAACTTTCCCCCCTTGATGGAAATTTCGTCCTCGAAATTTACTTGCCAAACTAAAGAAGTATGGATAATGAGTCCTCTTATAATTCTCACATTTGCGTATTACTCTTCAATTGCATGCTCATTCCATGGCACTCTAATACAAGGATATTTCTTATGTTGGCCACTTATGGTCTATGATCTAAAACCTTAATCGACCACCCTTTATACATCAAACCATCTCTTAGCTTTGAATTTCAAGCTCTCTCATACTTGTTGTTCCATTATTACCCTTATTATCGTCTCTATCTTCAATTACCTTCAATTTCCCTTCGATAAACTCTTTCACTAAAATCGTCTCTCATGCAATGCTTATTATCTTAGAAACTTTTCATTCAGTTCTTCTTCATCAACACTCAACATGAGCATGTATTCTTTATAAGGGTTATGGGCCCACTATGCTTCTGCTGAGCCACTCTGATCGACTCATCCAAAACATAGCTCATCCATAATTAAAACTTATGCCTGAAACACATGAATTGGGGTGATGTAATAGGTCCTTCTATCATCTCATTTCATCTGTATGCTCATTTTTCTTTCCTTATACTTCAGGAGCTACGAATTCTATCACAGGACTCATGTGAGGTTGGCCACGTCGACTCATGCAGATGCAATTAAAATCTCTTTCTTAAAAACAACAACATTCCATGCAAATAAATTTTCCGTCTTTCCAAAAATGCAAACACCTTTATGCATGCATCATGAAAACGTCCAGAATCTAAAACCTTTGCTCGATACCAAGTTGACACGACCCGCCTCCGACCCTCCCTACCTCATAAGCTCCCCGGCGCACCTATGAGACTCGGGCGGCCGAGACGTGCCGTGTGGGAATCTAAAAACCTGTATTCTAAATAAGTTTTTCATAAAAACATTTGCTTGGACTCGTTTTGAAAGCATAAACACATAAGATATATATATATGTATACATTTGAAAATCGAAAGCTAACTTGTACGTTCATAAAATCCAAAAACGGATGGTATCGATATTCATATCTTTTATAATCAACACGGAGATAAACATAAGGATAAAACATAATTCGGTAAGCGGTAACAAGCATGACATTTTTACACACATGATGAGTCGATGACGTAAGGGCCCAACCTCGAGAGGAATCACTCCTCGTGCGACTCTTCCCTGTGAACAGGGAAAAAGGGTCTAAAAAGGGGTGGTGAAATACTCAGTGAGTGGGGGATTGGGGAGAGTTTGCAAAACATTCTTCAACAATAGTCATGGCATGCAATAGTTCTTATGAAATCCTGAAAACAACATGATTCTATGAACATGATGTGGTGGTAGCTAATCATCCTGTATGCATGTATAACTCGTTTTCTAAAGTTGTTCTAAGTACTGTAATCTCATCACTTAAGCTGAAAACAAATTCTGAATTATAGCTCATCATTAAATATTGAAAACTATTTTATGAGAACTTAAAGAATAGCTGTAAATGCTCATGCTTCTAAAGACAATGTTTTCTATAAATCATGCTACAAACATCAAATGTTTCATATAACTAATGCAAACTATCCATCATATAATGGCCCGAAACTATTAAGCGATACTAAAAGCTGTAGGTGGTATCGAAAACTTTAAACCGATATCTGTTTGAAACAAGATGGCGAATCTGTAGCTTTTATCCCGTTCTTGAAAACTATAAGCTAATATCTTATTTCGGCCAAGGGGCTAATCTGAAGGCTCTCTTAATATTTTGAAAACTCATATTGAGACTATCGCTCATAACTGATACTCAAAACTGAATGTGATTTTGAACATTCTAAAACTGATTATGATATCAATAACAGAAAAACCCTCACCGCAACTAGTACCCTAGGGGAAATCTGTCTTACCTGGTGGGCGTCCCACACACAGGCCGAGCAAGGGATGTACCTGTCATACCCAGCAAGATCTGTCATCGCACAGGCGAGCCAGCTAAGGCCCATCATACAGGCGGACCACAGCGCCCGAGGGCGAGCCAATAAAATCTGTCATACCCGGCAAGATCTATCATCACGGGCAGGAGACCATGCCCTGTCATACAGGCGGACCACTCAACGCCAGCGAGCCAATAAAATCTGTCATACCGCAAGATCTATCATCGCACGGCGAGCCACTGTCTCTTACGGCGGACCACTCAACGCCTGGCGAGCCAATAAAATCTGTCATACGCATGCGCGAGCAAAAATCTGCTGTCATACCCGGCGGAATCTGCATCGCTCGGGCGAGCCAATGGTCATATCTACGGGGGATGGGTGGGTCTTCGTAGGGTGGTTTGAAAACCACTTTTACTCTTATATATAGTCTAACATGCTTTTCTTCATGAAAAATGCATAGTTTGCTTGAAAAATATGATATTTATGCCCAAGGGGGGAAAATATAAATTTATGAACATGCCCCAAAACTGACAAATCAACCCTTTTTCGTTTCTCATTTAGCATATTTATCAAAATCACTAAACTCTCATTTAATCATGCATCTCATGTTAATCTCAAGTAACATATATAAGTCAAGAACATACCACATATGTGCTTATAAATCATGCATATATGACATAATATTCAAAAATCACATCCAGGGGTGAAACTGAAAATTTCCAAACATGTTTTAAAAACTGACAGTTTAACCCAGATTAAAAATTACTTTCAACATCACATTTCCATAGCATATGTCCATCACTAATCATAAGATATATACCACATTTCATATAAAAGTAAATCATGCCAAATCGTATGAAATTCCATGCAAAATGGGGGTAGAATGCAAGTTTTAAAACATACTTTCAAAAACTGACAGAATGCACCCCTTCTCTTTTTCTTTTTACCAAGAAACCATCTACCAAGATCACAAACCTGAACCCGTATACAATTCAACCAATTCTCTACTCTCAAAATTTTATTCATATAGCTGAATACATATAAATTCTATATACCAAACTTCATCAAAACATTTAAAATAAAAATCATAAGTTAACATGCAAACATGGATTTAAGCTTTTGGAAGAAGATTTGGTTTAATCCACTCACCAAATCAAGCTATAATTTCAATGGGGCATTCAAGACAAATATAAGTTGATCCAGTAATATTTTTCAAGTCACTTCAGAATCAATAACTATTTAAAACACAATTTTCTTTCAAACTCATTTAAATCTGCCAACTGTTTCCAGAATTGAGGTTACTGACTTGTAAAATTCATAACAATTCAGCCCTTAATCTAAACCTCATGAAACTCTCCAGAATTAAACTAGACACATATAGGATTCACAAGAATTAAAAATCACTCAATTTGGATAAGTATAAGTGTATTATTTCAGTTCTGAAAAAATGCATGCTCTACAGAAAACATGAAATTCCAGAATTTCATAGCAGAATTCAAAATTCATTAATAAATCCAATACTTCGAATTTTGGGGTGAAATCAATTTTCAACCAATCTCTAATAAGTCTAAAACAAAAATACCTGAAATTTAGCTTCATTTGCAAACCCGAAACATATATAAAATTTTCAGAAGTTCGGACTGTCAGAATTTCACAGCATAACTTTTTATAACCAAAAACATACTTTAATAACTCTTGGTTCTTTAGGATCAACATATATGCTCTACCCATATAAAACCTATTGCATTAAATCTCCAATTTCAGTCAACAACACAATTCAGCCACCATATCCAACATACTGCTTCCCATAATTTCTGTTCTATCACAAACATTGTGAATATGCATAAAAATGCACATATGCTTGTGAAAATTAATCAATATATGAAATCCATAATTTCCATACCCTTCATTCCAACCATTACTGCCACCAATTAATTTCCAAACAAACCAGCCCTACCAAAATTAGCTGGAATTCTCAATCATCAACCAAATCAAACAGGCGGAAACACAAATTCTGCTTTCCATTCAACAACATCTGGTATAGGCATAATTATTTATACATGCATGTCCACACTTACTTCCAAATTTCATTATATATAAAATCATTCACATGCATGCCAAAGATAGTTTCTGAAGATGAATATAACCATATCAAAGCTTAAACAAATTTGAAGGTAAGGCATTTATGCACAAACATAGAAATCATTTCACTAAAAACATGATTTTATGCAAAGTTCTACTATTCCACTTACAAACATCATGCTTGTAAGGATTTTCGCAAAAGCAAATGGACGGTAGTAAAAGGAAATCAACATGCAAGGGCATAAGCTTAAGTTTTTAAGGAAAATAGTTTAGATCCACTCACTATTCTAACTCAGCCGAAGCTCCCTGCACTCTCCTCCACTCTTCTCTTGATCCTCCCAAGTGCATGCATGAACAACCCGAACATGGGTTACAACTAGTTTGCTCTTCTTTTCTCCTTCCACTATTTTTCATTTCATCTCCTCATTTCTCTCTCACTCTACCTTTTTCAGCCGAACCCATTCTCCTCACTTCTCCTTTTTCTTCTTTTCTTCTTCTTTCTTTCTATCCTCTCTTTTATCTTTTCTCTCTTTCTCCTTTCGTTTTCTCTTTTCTCCCTTCTTTTTTTTTTTTTTTTTTTTTTTTCTGCTCTGTTTTCTTTCTCCCTCAACTCTCATATTCTTCTTCTTCCTTTTGGCGAACAACCCTTTTCTTTTTCTTTTTTATATTTTTAATCTTTCTAAATTTATGCTTCTGCCCCTAGATTACAGGTAATCCTGCTAAACCCCTACCACATCAGCTTTTCTTTCAAATAAACCTCCAGATTTTGCTCCTTATTACATGCAAACCCAGCAGCTTCCTTTTCTTGCAAATTTCATTCCCAATAAAACTTTTAAAAACTAACAGAAATCCCCTTCCATAAAAATAAAATCACACAAAATATTTAATATGTATTAGGATTAAAAACGGGGTTTCACAACTTTCCCCCCTTGATGGAAATTTCGTCCTCGAAATTTACTTGCCAAACTAAAGAAGTATGGATAATGAGTCCTCTTATAATTCTCACATTTGCGTATTACTCTTCAATTGCATGCTCATTCCATGGCACTCTAATACAAGGATATTTCTTATGTTGGCCACTTATGGTCTATGATCTAAAACCTTAATCGACCACCCTTTATACATCAAACCATCTCTTAGCTTTGAATTTCAAGCTCTCTCTCATACTTGTTGTTCCATTATTACCCTTATTATCGTCTCTATCTTCAATTACCTTCAATTTCCCTTCGATAAACTCTTTCACTAAAATCGTCTCTCATGCAATGCTTATTATCTTAGAAACTTTTCATTCAGTTCTTCTTCATCAACACTCAACATGAGCATGTATTCTTTATAAGGGTTATGGGCCCACTATGCTTCTGCTGAGCCACTCTGATCGACTCATCCAAAACATAGCTCATCCATAATTAAAACTTATGCCTGAAACACATGAATTGGGGTGATGTAATAGGTCCTTCTATCATCTCATTTCATCTGTATGCTCATTTTTCTTTCCTTATACTTCAGGAGCTACGAATTCTATCACAGGACTCATGTGAGGTTGGCCACGTCGACTCATGCAGATGCAATTAAAATCTCTTTCTTAAAAACAACAACATTCCATGCAAATAAATTTTCCGTCTTTCCAAAAATGCAAACACCTTTATGCATGCATCATGAAAACGTCCGAGAATCTAAAACCTTTGCTCTGATACCAAGTTGACACGACCCGCCTCGACCCTCCCTACCTCATAAGCTCCCCGGCGCACCTGAGACTCGGGCGGCCGAGGGCGTGCCGTGTGGGAATCTAAAAACCTGTATTCTAAATAAGTTTTTCATAAAAACATTTGCTTGGACTCGTTTTGAAAGCATAAACACATAAGATATATATATATGTATACATTTGAAAATCTGAAAGCTAACTTGTACGTTCATAAAATCCAAAAACGGATGGTATCAGATATTCATATCTTTTATAATCAACACAGGAGATAAACATAAGGATAAAACATAATTCGGTAGCGGTAACAAGCATGACATTTTTACACACATGATGAGTCGATGACGTAAGGGCCCAACCTCGAGAGGAATCACTCCTCAGCGCGACTCTTCCTGTGAACCTGGGAAAAAGGGTCTAAAAAGGGGTGAGCTGAAATACTCAGTGAGTGGGGGATTGGGGAGAGTTTGCAAAACATTCTTCAACAATAGTCATGGCATGCAATAGTTCTTATGAAATCCTGAAAACAACATGATTCTATGAACATGATGTGGTGGTAGCTAATCATCCTGTATGCATGTATAACTCGTTTTCTAAAGTTGTTCTAAGTACTGTAATCTCATCACTTAAGCTGAAAACAAATTCTGAATTATAGCTCATCATTAAATATTGAAAACTATTTTATGAGAACTTAAAGAATAGCTGTAAATGCTCATGCTTCTAAAGACAATGTTTTCTATAAATCATGCTACAAACATCAAATGTTTCATATAACTAATGCAAACTATCCATCATATAATGGAAAATCGAAACTATTAAGCGATACTAAAAGCGTAGGTGGTATCGAAAACTTTAAATTAGATATCCTGTTTAGGGCAAGAATGGCCCATCTGTAGCTTTTACTGTTACTGAAAACTATAAGCTAATATCTTATTTCGAAAACCGGGGCTAATACTGAAGGCTCTCTTAATATTTTGAAAACTCATATTGAGACTATCGCTCATAACTGATACTCAAAACTGAATGTGATTTTGAACATTCTAAAACCGATTATGATATCAATAATGAGAAAAACCCTCACCGCAACTAGTACCCTGGGGGAAATCTGTCTTACCTGGTGGGCGTCCCACGCACAGGCAGAGCAAGGGATGTACCTGTCATACCCAGCAAGATCTGTCATCGCACGGGCAGAGCCACTGAAACTGTCATACCTGGCGGACCACTCAACGCCCAGGCCGAGCCAATAAAATCTGTCATACCCGGCAAGATCTATCATCGCTGCACGAGCCACCGCTATCATACTGGCGGACCACTCAACGCCAGGCGAGCCAATAAAATCTGTCATACCCGGCAAGATCTATCATCGACGGCAGAGCCACTGCATCTTACTGGCGGACCACTCAACGCCAGCGAGCCAATAAAATCTGTCATACGCATGCGCAGAGCAAAAATCTGAAACTGTCATACTCGGCGGAATCCTGCATCGCTCGGGCAGAGCCAATAATCTGTATCTCTGGGGGATGGGTACTTCGTAGGGTGGTTTGAAAACCACTTTTACTCTTATATATAGTCTAACATGCTTTTCTTCATGAAAAATGCATAGTTTGCTTGAAAAATATGATATTTATGCCCAAGGGGGGAAAATATAAATTTATGAACATGCCCCAAAACTGACAAATCAACCCTTTTTCGTTTCTCATTTAGCATATTTATCAAAATCACTAAACTCTCATTTAATCATGCATCTCATGTTAATCTCAAGTAACATATATAAGTCAAGAACATACCACATATGTGCTTATAAATCATGCATATATGACATAATATTCAAAAATCACATCCAGGGGTGAAACTGAAAATTTCCAAACATGTTTTAAAAACTGACAGTTTAACCCAGATTAAAAATTACTTTCAACATCACATTTCCATAGCATATGTCCATCACTAATCATAAGATATATACCACATTTCATATAAAAGTAAATCATGCCAAATCGTATGAAATTCCATGCAAAATGGGGGTAGAATGCAAGTTTTAAAACATACTTTCAAAAACTGACAGAATGCACCCCTTCTCTTTTTCTTTTTACCAAGAAACCATCTACCAAGATCACAAACCTGAACCCGTATACAATTCAACCAATTCTCTACTCTCAAAATTTTATTCATATAGCTGAATACATATAAATTCTATATACCAAACTTCATCAAAACATTTAAAATAAAATCATAAGTTAACATGCAAACATGGATTTAAGCTTTTGGAAGAAGATTTGGTTTAATCCACTCACCAAATCAAGCTATAATTTCAATGGGGCATTCAAGACAAATATAAGTTGATCCAGTAATATTTTCAAGTCACTTCAGAATCAATAACTATTTAAAACACAATTTTCTTTCAAACTCATTTAAATCTGCCAACTGTTTCCAGAATTGAGGTTACTGACTTGTAAAATTCATAACAATTCAGCCCTTAATCTAAACCTCATGAAACTCTCCAGAATTAAACTAGACACATATAGGATTCACAAGAATTAAAAATCACTCAATTTGGATAAGTATAAGTGTATTATTTCAGTTCTGAAAAATGCATGCTCTACAGAAAACATGAAATTCCAGAATTTCATAGCAGAATTCAAAATTCATTAATAAATCCAATACTTCGAATTTTGGGGTGAAATCAATTTTCAACCAATCTCTAATAAGTCTAAAACAAAATACCTGAAATTTAGCTTCATTTGCAAACCCGAAACATATATAAAATTTTCAGAAGTTCGGACTGTCAGAATTTCACAGCATAACTTTTTATAACCAAAAACATACTTTAATAACTCTTGGTTCTTTAGGATCAACATATATGCTCTACCCATATAAAACCTATTGCATTAAATCTCCAATTTCAGTCAACAACACAATTCAGCCACCATATCCAACATACTGCTTCCCATAATTTCTGTTCTATCACAAACATTGTGAATATGCATAAAAATGCACATATGCTTGTGAAAATTAATCAATATATGAAATCCATAATTTCCATACCCTTCATTCCAACCATTACTGCCACCAATTAATTTCCAAACAAACCAGCCCTACCAAAATTAGCTGGAATTCTCAATCATCAACCAAATCAAACAGGCGGAAACACAAATTCTGCTTTCCATTCAACAACATCTGGTATAGGCATAATTATTTATACATGCATGTCCACACTTACTTCCAAATTTCATTATATATAAAATCATTCACATGCATGCCAAAGATAGTTTACAGAAGATGAATATAACCATATCAAAGCTTAAACAAATTTGAAGGTAAGGCATTTATGCACAAACATAGAAATCATTTCACTAAAAACATGATTTTATGCAAAGTTCTACTATTCCACTTACAAACATCATGCTTGTAAGGATTTTCGTAAAAAGCAAATGGACGGTAGTAAAAGGAAATCAACATGCAAGGGCATAAGCTTAAGTTTTTTAAGGAAAATAGTTTAGATCCACTCACTATTCTAACTCACCAAGCTCCCCTGCACTCTCCTCCACTCTTCTCTTCCGATCCTCCCAAGTGCATGCATGAACAACCCGAACATGGGTTACAACTAGTTTGCTCTTCTTTTCTCCTTCCACTATTTTTCATTTCATCTCCTCATTTCTCTCTCACTCTACCTTTTTCAACCGAACCCATTCTCCTCACTTCTTTTTCCTTTTTCTTTCTTTCTTCTTTCTTTCTATCCTCTCTTTTATCTTTTCTCTCTTTCTCCTTTCTTTTCTCTTTTCTCCCTTCTTTTTTTTTTTTTTCTTTTTTTTCTGCTGTTTCGCTTTCTCCCTCAACTCTCATATTCTTCTTCTTCCTTTTGGCGAACAACCCTTTTCTTTTTCTTTTTTATATTTTTAATCTTTCTAAATTTATGCTTCTGCCCCTAGATTACAGGTAATCCTGCTAAACCCCTACCACATCAGCTTTTCTTTCAAATAAACCTCCAGATTTTGCTCCTTATTACATGCAAACCCTCAAGAGCTTCCTTTTCTTGCAAATTTCATTCCCAATAAAACTTTTAAAAACTAACAGAAATCCCCTTCCATAAAAATAAAATCACACAAAATATTTAATATGTATTAGGATTAAAAACGGGGTTTCACAACTTTCCCCCCTTGATGGAAATTTCGTCCTCGAAATTTACTTGCCAAACTAAAGAAGTATGGATAATGAGTCCTCTTATAATTCTCACATTTGCGTATTACTCTTCAATTGCATGCTCATTCCATGGCACTCTAATACAAGGATATTTCTTATGTTGGCCACTTATGGTCTATGATCTAAAACCTTAATCGACCACCCTTTATACATCAAACCATCTCTTAGCTTTGAATTTCAAGCTCTCTCTCATACTTGTTGTTCCATTATTACCCTTATTATCGTCTCTATCTTCAATTACCTTCAATTTCCCTTCGATAAACTCTTTCACTAAAATCGTCTCTCATGCAATGCTTATTATCTTAGAAACTTTTCATTCAGTTCTTCTTCATCAACACTCAACATGAGCATGTATTCTTTATAAGGGTTATGGGCCCACTATGCTTCTACTGAGCCACTCTGATCGACTCATCCAAAACATAGCTCATCCATAATTAAAACTTATGCCCGAAACACATGAATTGGGGGTGATGTAATAGGTCCTTCTATCATCTCATTTCATCCGTATGCTCATTTTTTCTTTCCTTATACTTCAGGAGCTACGAATTCTATCACAGGACTCATGTGAGGTTGGCCACGTCGACTCATGCAGATGCAATTAAAATCTCTTTCTTAAAAACAACAACATTCCATGCAAATAAATTTTCCGTCTTTCCAAAAATGCAAACACCTTTATGCATGCATCATGAAAACGTCCGAGAATCTAAAACCTTTGCTCTGATACCAAGTTGACACGACCCGCCTCGACCCTCCCTACCTCATAAGCTCCTGGCGCACCTATGAGACTCGGGCGGCCGAGACGTGCCGTGTGGGAATCTAAAAACCTGTATTCTAAATAAGTTTTTCATAAAAACATTTGCTTGGACTCGTTTTGAAAGCATAAACACATAAGATATATATATATGTATACATTTGAAAATCTGAAAGCTAACTTGTACGTTCATAAAATCCAAAAACGGATGGTATCAGATATTCATATCTTTTATAATCAACACAGGAGATAAACATAAGGATAAAACATAATTCGGTAGCGGTAACAAGCATGACATTTTTACACACATGATGAGTCGATGACGTAAGGGCCCAACCTCGAGAGGAATCACTCGCCGCGACTCTTCCCTGTGAACCTGGGAAAAAGGGTCTAAAAAGGGGTGAGCTGAAATACTCAGTGAGTGGGGGATTGGGGAGAGTTTGCAAAACATTCTTCAACAATAGTCATGGCATGCAATAGTTCTTATGAAATCCTGAAAACAACATGATTCTATGAACATGATGTGGTGGTAGCTAATCATCCTGTATGCATGTATAACTCGTTTTCTAAAGTTGTTCTAAGTACTGTAATCTCATCACTTAAGCTGAAAACAAATTCTGAATTATAGCTCATCATTAAATATTGAAAACTATTTTATGAGAACTTAAAGAATAAGTAGAAATGCTCATGCTTCTAAAGACAATGTTTTCTATAAATCATGCTACAAACATCAAATGTTTCATATAACTAATGCAAACTATCCATCATATAATGAAAACTGAAACTATTAACTGATACTAAAAACTGTAGGCTGGTATCTGAAAACTTTAAACCGATATCCTGTTTCGAAACAAGAATGATACCGTAGCTTTTATCATATCAAAACTATAAGCTAATATCTTATTTCGGGGAAAACAAGGGGCTAATATCAAGGCTCTCTTAATATTTTGAAAACTCATATTGAGACTATCGCTCATAACTGATACTCAAAACTGAATGTGATTTTGAACATTCTAAAACTGATTATGATATCAATAACTGAAAAACCCTCACCGCAACTAGTACCCTGGGGGAAATCTGTCTTACCTGGTGGGCGTCCCACACACAGGCACAGCAAGGGATGTACCTGTCATACCCAACAAGATCTGCATCGCACGGCAGAGCCACGAAATCTCATACAGCGGACCACTCAACGCCTGCAGAGCCAATAAAATCATGTCATACCCGGCAAGATCTATCATCGCACGGCAGAGCCACTGAAACGCTATCGGGCGGACCACTCAAGCCTGTGCGAGCCAATAAAATCTGGTCATACCCGCAAGATCTATCATCGCACGGGCAGAGCCACTGAAACTGTCTTACCTTGCGGACCACTCAACGCCCAGGCAGAGCCAATAAAATCTGTCATACGCATGCGCAGAGCAAAAATCTGAAACTGTCATACTCGGCGGAATCCTGCATCGCTCGGGCAGAGCCAATAATCGTATTCTGGGGATGGGTACTTCGTAGGGTGGTTTGAAAACCACTTTTACTCTTATATATAGTCTAACATGCTTTTCTTCATGAAAAATGCATAGTTTGCTTGAAAAATATGATATTTATGCCCAAGGGGGGAAAATATAAATTTATGAACATGCCCCAAAACTGACAAATCAACCCTTTTTCGTTTCTCATTTAGCATATTTATCAAAATCACTAAACTCTCATTTAATCATGCATCTCATGTTAATCTCAAGTAACATATATAAGTCAAGAACATACCACATATGTGCTTATAAATCATGCATATATGACATAATATTCAAAAATCACATCCAGGGGTGAAACTGAAAATTTCCAAACATGTTTTAAAAACTGACAGTTTAACCCAGATTAAAAATTACTTTCAACATCACATTTCCATAGCATATGTCCATCACTAATCATAAGATATATACCACATTTCATATAAAAGTAAATCATGCCAAATCGTATGAAATTCCATGCAAAATGGGGGTAGAATGCAAGTTTTAAAACATACTTTCAAAAACTGACAGAATGCACCCCTTCTCTTTTTCTTTTTACCAAGAAACCATCTACCAAGATCACAAACCTGAACCCGTATACAATTCAACCAATTCTCTACTCTCAAAATTTTATTCATATAGCTGAATACATATAAATTCTATATACCAAACTTCATCAAAACATTTAAAATAAAATCATAAGTTAACATGCAAACATGGATTTAAGCTTTTGGAAGAAGATTTGGTTTAATCCACTCACCAAATCAAGCTATAATTTCAATGGGGCATTCAAGACAAATATAAGTTGATCCAGTAATATTTTCAAGTCACTTCAGAATCAATAACTATTTAAAACACAATTTTCTTTCAAACTCATTTAAATCTGCCAACTGTTTCCAGAATTGAGGTTACTGACTTGTAAAATTCATAACAATTCAGCCCTTAATCTAAACCTCATGAAACTCTCCAGAATTAAACTAGACACATATAGGATTCACAAGAATTAAAAATCACTCAATTTGGATAAGTATAAGTGTATTATTTCAGTTCTGAAAAATGCATGCTCTACAGAAAACATGAAATTCCAGAATTTCATAGCAGAATTCAAAATTCATTAATAAATCCAATACTTCGAATTTTGGGGTGAAATCAATTTTCAACCAATCTCTAATAAGTCTAAAACAAAAATACCTGAAATTTAGCTTCATTTGCAAACCCGAAACATATATAAAATTTTCAGAAGTTCGGACTGTCAGAATTTCACAGCATAACTTTTTATAACCAAAAACATACTTTAATAACTCTTGGTTCTTTAGGATCAACATATATGCTCTACCCATATAAAACCTATTGCATTAAATCTCCAATTTCAGTCAACAACACAATTCAGCCACCATATCCAACATACTGCTTCCCATAATTTCTGTTCTATCACAAACATTGTGAATATGCATAAAAATGCACATATGCTTGTGAAAATTAATCAATATATGAAATCCATAATTTCCATACCCTTCATTCCAACCATTACTGCCACCAATTAATTTCCAAACAAACCAGCCCTACCAAAATTAGCTGGAATTCTCAATCATCAACCAAATCAAACAGGCGGAAACACAAATTCTGCTTTCCATTCAACAACATCTGGTATAGGCATAATTATTTATACATGCATGTCCACACTTACTTCCAAATTTCATTATATATAAAATCATTCACATGCATGCCAAAGATAGTTTACAGAAGATGAATATAACCATATCAAAGCTTAAACAAATTTGAAGGTAAGGCATTTATGCACAAACATAGAAATCATTTCACTAAAAACATGATTTTATGCAAAGTTCTACTATTCCACTTACAAACATCATGCTTGTAAGGATTTTCGCAAAAGCAAATGGACGGTAGTAAAAGGAAATCAACATGCAAGGGCATAAGCTTAAGTTTTTAAGGAAAATAGTTTAGATCCACTCACTATTCTAACTCACCAAGCTCCCCGCACTCTCCTCCACTCTTCTCTTCTGATCCTCCCAAGCTGCATGCATGAACAACCCGAACATGGGTTACAACTAGTTTGCTCTTCTTTTCTCCTTCCACTATTTTTCATTTCATCTCCTCATTTCTCTCTCACTCTACCTTTTTCAGCCGAACCCATTCTCCTCACTTCTCCTTTTTCTTCTTTTCTTCTTCTTTCTTTCTATCCTCTCTTTTATCTTTTCTCTTTCTCCTTTCGTTTTCTTTCTTTTCTTCCTTCTTTTTTTTTCTTTTTTTTCTTTTCTCTGTTTTCGCTTTCTCCCTCAACTCTCATATTCTTCTTCTTCCTTTTGGCGAACAACCCTTTTCTTTTTCTTTTTTATATTTTTAATCTTTCTAAATTTATGCTTCGCCCCTAGATTACGTGGTAATCCCGCTAAACCCCTACCACATCAGCTTTTCTTTCAAATAAACCTCCGATTTTGCTCCTTATTACATGCAAACCCAGAGCTTCCTTTTCTTGCAAATTTCATTCCCAATAAAACTTTTAAAAACTAACAGAAATCCCCTTCCATAAAAATAAAATCACACAAAATATTTAATATGTATTAGGATTAAAAACGGGGTTTCACAACTTTCCCCCCTTGATGGAAATTTCGTCCTCGAAATTTACTTGCCAAACTAAAGAAGTATGGATAATGAGTCCTCTTATAATTCTCACATTTGCGTATTACTCTTCAATTGCATGCTCATTCCATGGCACTCTAATACAAGGATATTTCTTATGTTGGCCACTTATGGTCTATGATCTAAAACCTTAATCGACCACCCTTTATACATCAAACCATCTCTTAGCTTTGAATTTCAAGCTCTCTCTCATACTTGTTGTTCCATTATTACCCTTATTATCGTCTCTATCTTCAATTACCTTCAATTTCCCTTCGATAAACTCTTTCACTAAAATCGTCTCTCATGCAATGCTTATTATCTTAGAAACTTTTCATTCAGTTCTTCTTCATCAACACTCAACATGAGCATGTATTCTTTATAAGGGTTATGGGCCCACTATGCTTCTGATGAGCCACTCTGATCGACTCATCCAAAACATAGCTCATCCATAATTAAAACTTATGCCTGAAACACATGAATTGGGGTGATGTAATAGGTCCTTCTATCATCTCATTTCATCTGTATGCTCATTTTTCTTTCCTTATACTTCAGGAGCTACGAATTCTATCACAGGACTCATGTGAGGTTGGCCACGTCGACTCATGCAGATGCAATTAAAATCTCTTTCTTAAAAACAACAACATTCCATGCAAATAAATTTTCCGTCTTTCCAAAAATGCAAACACCTTTATGCATGCATCATGAAAACGTCCGAGAATCTAAAACCTTTGCTCTGATACCAAGTTGACACGACCCGCCTCGACCCTCCCTACCTCATAAGCTCCTGGCGCACCTATGAGACTCGGGCGGCCGAGACGTGCCGTGTGGGAATCTAAAAACCTGTATTCTAAATAAGTTTTTCATAAAAACATTTGCTTGGACTCGTTTTGAAAGCATAAACACATAAGATATATATATATGTATACATTTGAAAATCTGAAAGCTAACTTGTACGTTCATAAAATCCAAAAACGGATGGTATCAGATATTCATATCTTTTATAATCAACACAGGAGATAAACATAAGGATAAAACATAATTCGTAGCGGTAACAAGCATGACATTTTTACACACATGATGAGTCGATGACGTAAGGGCCCAACCTCGAGAGGAATCACTCCTCGCGACTCTTCCCGTGAACTCCCGGGAAAAAGGGTCTAAAAAGGGGTGAGCTGAAATACTCAAAGGAGTGGGGGATTGGGGAGAGTTTGCAAAACATTCTTCAACAATAGTCATGGCATGCAATAGTTCTTATGAAATCCTGAAAACAACATGATTCTATGAACATGATGTGGTGGTAGCTAATCATCCTGTATGCATGTATAACTCGTTTTCTAAAGTTGTTCTAAGTACTGTAATCTCATCACTTAAGCTGAAAACAAATTCTGAATTATAGCTCATCATTAAATATTGAAAACTATTTTATGAGAACTTAAAGAATAGTCAGAAATGCTCATGCTTCTAAAGACAATGTTTTCTATAAATCATGCTACAAACATCAAATGTTTCATATAACTAATGCAAACTATCCATCATATAATGAAAACTGAAACTATTAACTGATACTAAAAACTGTAGGCTGGTATCTGAAAACTTTAAACCGATATCCTGTTTCAAACAAGAATGCATCTTGTAGCTTTTATCATATCAAAACTATAAGCTAATATCTTATTTCAAAACCGGGGCTAACATCAAGGCTCTCTTAATATTTTGAAAACTCATATTGAGACTATCGCCATAATCGATACTCAAAACTCGAATGTGATTTTGAACATTCTAAAACCGATTATGATATCAATAATGAAAAACCCTCACCGCAACTAGTACCTGGGGAAATTGCCTTACCTGGTGGGCGTCCCCACACACAGCAGCAAGGAGGGATGTACCTGCATACCCAACAAGATCTGTCATCGCACGGGCAGAGCCATCAAATCGCTATACGGCGGACCACTCAACGCCAGCGAGCCAATAAAATGCATATACCCGCAAGATCTATCATCGCACGGCAGAGCCATCAAACTGCATACCGCGGACCACTCAACGCCTGCAGAGCCTAATAAAATGCCATACCCGCAAGATCTATCATCGCACGGCAGAGCCATGAAACCGTCTTACTCGGCGGACCACTAACGCCGCCAGCAGAGCCAATAAAATGCATACATGCGCAGAGCAAAAATCAAACTGTCATACCCGCGAATCTCGCATCTCCGGGCGAGCCAATAACTGTATCTCGGGGATGGGTACTTCGTAGGTGGTTTGAAAACCACTTTTACTCTTATATATAGTCTAACATGCTTTTCTTCATGAAAAATGCATAGTTTGCTTGAAAAATATGATATTTATGCCCAAGGGGGGAAAATATAAATTTATGAACATGCCCCAAAACTGACAAATCAACCCTTTTTCGTTTCTCATTTAGCATATTTATCAAAATCACTAAACTCTCATTTAATCATGCATCTCATGTTAATCTCAAGTAACATATATAAGTCAAGAACATACCACATATGTGCTTATAAATCATGCATATATGACATAATATTCAAAAATCACATCCAGGGGTGAAACTGAAAATTTCCAAACATGTTTTAAAAACTGACAGTTTAACCCAGATTAAAAATTACTTTCAACATCACATTTCCATAGCATATGTCCATCACTAATCATAAGATATATACCACATTTCATATAAAAGTAAATCATGCCAAATCGTATGAAATTCCATGCAAAATGGGGGTAGAATGCAAGTTTTAAAACATACTTTCAAAAACTGACAGAATGCACCCCTTCTCTTTTTCTTTTTACCAAGAAACCATCTACCAAGATCACAAACCTGAACCCGTATACAATTCAACCAATTCTCTACTCTCAAAATTTTATTCATATAGCTGAATACATATAAATTCTATATACCAAACTTCATCAAAACATTTAAAATAAAATCATAAGTTAACATGCAAACATGGATTTAAGCTTTTGGAAGAAGATTTGGTTTAATCCACTCACCAAATCAAGCTATAATTTCAATGGGGCATTCAAGACAAATATAAGTTGATCCAGTAATATTTTCAAGTCACTTCAGAATCAATAACTATTTAAAACACAATTTTCTTTCAAACTCATTTAAATCTGCCAACTGTTTCCAGAATTGAGGTTACTGACTTGTAAAATTCATAACAATTCAGCCCTTAATCTAAACCTCATGAAACTCTCCAGAATTAAACTAGACACATATAGGATTCACAAGAATTAAAAATCACTCAATTTGGATAAGTATAAGTGTATTATTTCAGTTCTGAAAAATGCATGCTCTACAGAAAACATGAAATTCCAGAATTTCATAGCAGAATTCAAAATTCATTAATAAATCCAATACTTCGAATTTTGGGGTGAAATCAATTTTCAACCAATCTCTAATAAGTCTAAAACAAAATACCTGAAATTTAGCTTCATTTGCAAACCCGAAACATATATAAAATTTTCAGAAGTTCGGACTGTCAGAATTTCACAGCATAACTTTTTATAACCAAAAACATACTTTAATAACTCTTGGTTCTTTAGGATCAACATATATGCTCTACCCATATAAAACCTATTGCATTAAATCTCCAATTTCAGTCAACAACACAATTCAGCCACCATATCCAACATACTGCTTCCCATAATTTCTGTTCTATCACAAACATTGTGAATATGCATAAAAATGCACATATGCTTGTGAAAATTAATCAATATATGAAATCCATAATTTCCATACCCTTCATTCCAACCATTACTGCCACCAATTAATTTCCAAACAAACCAGCCCTACCAAAATTAGCTGGAATTCTCAATCATCAACCAAATCAAACAGGCGGAAACACAAATTCTGCTTTCCATTCAACAACATCTGGTATAGGCATAATTATTTATACATGCATGTCCACACTTACTTCCAAATTTCATTATATATAAAATCATTCACATGCATGCCAAAGATAGTTTACAGAAGATGAATATAACCATATCAAAGCTTAAACAAATTTGAAGGTAAGGCATTTATGCACAAACATAGAAATCATTTCACTAAAAACATGATTTTATGCAAAGTTCTACTATTCCACTTACAAACATCATGCTTGTAAGGATTTTCGCAAAAGCAAATGGACGGTAGTAAAAGGAAATCAACATGCAAGGGCATAAGCTTAAGTTTTTAAGGAAAATAGTTTAGATCCACTCACTATTCTAACTCAGCCGAAGCTCCCTGCACTCTCCTCCACTCTTCTCTTCTGATCCTCCCAAGCTGCATGCATGAACAACCCGAACATGGGTTACAACTAGTTTGCTCTTCTTTTCTCCTTCCACTATTTTTCATTTCATCTCCTCATTTCTCTCTCACTCTACCTTTTTCAGCCGAACCCATTCTCCTCACTTCTCCTTTTTCTTCTTTTCTTCTTCTTTCTTTCTATCCTCTCTTTTATTTTCTTTTCTCTTTCTCCTTTCGTTTTCTCTTTTCTCCCTTCTTTTTTTTTTTTTTCTTTTTCTGCTCTGTTTTCGCTTTCTCCCTCAACTCTCATATTCTTCTTCTTCCTTTGGGCGAACAACCCTTTTCTTTTTCTTTTTTATATTTTTAATCTTTCTAAATTTATGCTTCTGCCCCTAGATTACAGGTAATCCTGCTAAACCCCTACCACATCAGCTTTTCTTTCAAATAAACCTCCAGATTTTGCTCCTTATTACATGCAAACCCAGCAGCTTCCTTTTCTTGCAAATTTCATTCCCAATAAAACTTTTAAAAACTAACAGAAATCCCCTTCCATAAAAATAAAATCACACAAAATATTTAATATGTATTAGGATTAAAAACGGGGTTTCACAATTGGTCTCCACTCTACAAAATCCTTTTACCTTCTGTACTTGATAACCTCTGGCTGGTGGTCAAATTAGAGATTTGATAAACAGTTGAAAATAATAAACCGGACCGAATAGGGCACCGGTCATCGTTCAGACCGGTTCGGCTTTTAGAACATTGCGCAACGCAACTCAGATCTAAGAGAGAAATACTTAAATTAAAGAGACCGTTGCTCTTTTCTCTTTATCG
>CM047904.1:23008210-23083587 GCA_026229545.1 Pistacia atlantica
CGATAAAGAGAAAAGAGCAACGGTCTCTTTAATTTAAGTATTTCTCTTAGATCTGAGTTGCGTTGCGCAATGTTCTAAAAAGCCGAACCGGTTCAACGATGACCGGTGCCCTATTCGGTCCGGTTTATTATTTTCAACTGTTTATCAAATCTCTAATTTGACCGCCAGCCAGAGGTTATCAAGTACAGAAGGTAAAAGGATTTTGTAGAGTGGAGATCAATGATCTAAGGACGGTTTCAAATTGAATTTTGAAAGTCAGAATCAGCCAAAATTTAGCCGAAAAAATCAACTCAAATGTAAGTCATGACCAGGTGGCACCTCGGGTGGAGTTTCAGAACATTTGAGTCGTTGGGTGTCTTTAGTGTAAGTAATGATTTTTTTTTTTTTTTAATACAGTTACCCACAATGGTATACTCGATCCACCCGCAAAAAAAGGGTTGGATCAGGTCCAGGTCAATTCTGTATGGATACTAAATGAGTGATTCGTACCCTATATTTTGACAGGTATGGCCGTATGGGTCCACCCGCGGGTGAATACGTGTTTTGCCAAGTCTCCTGGCCAACCTAGCGAGGAACTTACAATAAAAAATTTTAGGCTAATATGAAAGAATCTAAACAATATCACCGTGGTGAGAACCCACAATGATTACTACATATAATATACCAGCCAAACATGTTTTGAGAATACCTCCTCTGTAACAAACGGATAAAGTGTTAGGGACGGACAAAAGCTCGTAACATGTAGACAAGTAAAATTTAATTCTCACTCCATAAAGTTAGCAAACACCCAGTAGAGCCAAAGAAATCTTATTGAAGAAGGACATACCGGTAAGCATGTGACCTTGGAATAACAACGTAAAGAGAAGGTAACGTGTAAAGCATGAAAGATAATACCACTTGAATTTCCATAATAGGATTCCAACAAGAAGCATACAACTTATGATAGAAACAATGGAGAACCCATCAACAGGTCAGAAGCTACTAAGTTAAATTATGGTAAAAACATGAACATCCAACACCTTAAAAGCGATAAGAGTAATAAGGTTGGGAGCATTTAAATGCACTTAGAAGCACAAGGTTCCATTACCTCTTCAACACAAAGACGTGATAGTTCTTTTGCAAGCTCCAGAACACCTTCTATCAAAGATCTCACACCTTTTTCAGGGGATACGAGATATGGTTGATAACCGACTTCTTCTTACACAATCTCATAGAAAATTAACATAAGGTTAATAACTGGTAAATCCTGAAACAATTAAACCTTTATAACACGAGTGAATTGTATAAGCAGCAACATATGCTCTTTACATTATTGATGTCGAAATGTCTGTCCAAAGGAAGCTGCTTGATCCTCTTAGGGAAAGTCCCCTCAAAATTTGCAACAATTTTCCACCTAATTGCAAGTATGGATTAACACTCTTTAATAAGAAGCCAACTATAAGGATTAAAGTTGCAAAGTTGAGTTGAATAATAATGCCTTCGGCACAATAGCAGCCAAACTATTCAAAACTGCCCTCACATAAGCCACATAATTGTTGAGACTATAGGGTCGGACTGGTGACATCACCATGTTGATATCAGTATGATGACATCATTTACATGGAAAATTTGAAAAAAAAAAAAAAAAAAAAAAGAGGGGTTGTATAACAAAATAAAACCTGAAATCAATCCATAACGAGCCCAATTACAGTAAATCCAAATCCTAAGATCAAGTCATAATTTACAAAATAAAAACTAAAAATCCATGTCAATGTCCAAATCAAGACTGTGCATTACATTACATTGACAATCTCAATCAATGTTCAACATCAGTAGAAAGATGAGCAATTCATTTTGAACAGCTAATTATACAACTAGGTAGGATTTCTAAATGATAGAGTAAAGCTGCTTTCAGTGGACCATTTGTGAAAAACATTGCCAAAAATATAGTAGAAAATTATGTCAATTTGTGTAGGGGTAATTTGGACCAACATGAAGCCTTGCCCATCGTAATAAAACTACATTTCCTTCGGATTCCACCACTCTACATCACCTCTCCATGCCTTTGATCCTCCTCCACTCGTTAAAAATTCAATTCCACTGCATGTAAAAAAGTTTATATTATTATTTACCGTTACAATAGGAATAATATCATCAAAATCAGATGAATACTTGAGTATGAAAATATTACCTATCAGTGCTACTAACGTGTTCTAAGCAATGGTCATGTCCATTAATGTAAAGATCGACATCACTTGCCTGAGAATTTAAACAACAGTTAATGCATACAAGTAATATCAATTAACTTAATCGCATTAATTAA
This sequence comes from Pistacia atlantica, assembly GCA_026229545.1. NCBI lineage: Eukaryota > Viridiplantae > Streptophyta > Magnoliopsida > Sapindales > Anacardiaceae > Pistacia > Pistacia atlantica. The sequence continues at coordinate 23,010,513 of CM047904.1, forward strand.
GTATAAAAACTGGTTATATTATTAATTACCTTAAGGATTGGAAGAAGTTGCAGATCAAGTTCACGAGTGTTTAGTGTTTACCATGATGACCAGCACTTTTGATTGTGTGATGACCAACCACTATCTTCCACTTGGCTGTTGATCATCTCAGAGCTGAATCTACATCCTATTACAATACAAATTACAAATTTTGGTAACGATAGTTTATAATTTTTACATAAACAGTTAACTCTTCTTTGTGAGAAATGAATTATATGTATGTACATGAGTATAAAATTTGATATTATCTTTGAAAACAGTATTGTGAAAACGAAATTGGGTAAGGGTCTATAGAATAATTAGAGAATAACATGTAATTAAATATCTTTTCCTAAGAAAAAAAAAAAGAAGTAATTAATTTATGTGTATCTTCTAAAAAGATAACATGTATACATGTTACATTTATATATTATTATGATAAATTTAGTTGAAAATTACCTGTAGGAGGTTTGAAAGGTATTGCTTTCAGGGTCTTATACCAGTCCAATCGTAAGTATGGTCTTCTGGTTCTGTGAAGTATTTGTCAACAAAAGGAGTGGTATGCACAAAGAAAATTTCTGCCAATTTCATAAAAGAAATAAGGGAGAACGACTTATACATACCCAATGTTTGTTGAAACGACAAGTTGGTACCCAAAAGGTTTTGAAACGACAAATGGGTACCTTAGTCATGTTACGTTAGTGATTTTCGTTTGATAATAGTGAAAAGACTAAAATGCCCTTGAAAGTTTAATTTTTAGTATTTTATAAATTTAAAAATTTCTAAAAACCCCCTAAGTTTTCTAATTTGACTAAATGCCCCAATATATAAAAATTTTATAAAATAACAAAAACACCCCCACCACCCTTACGTGCAGTTGAGGCCACCACCTGCAGGAATCTGCGGCAAAATTGTGTTACGACACGACCCACCCTCCGGATCGTGTCGTAACACACCGATGTGGCCTTTTTCGGCCGGCAGATCCACGGATCTGGCCGGAAAAGGCCAGATCTCACGCCTGCCTTTTGGCGAGACTCGCCTTTTCCGGCCAGATCTTCCACGGATCCGGCCGGAAAATGCCGGATCGAGGTGTTACGACACGGTCCGAGGGTGGAGTGCATGTAACTAACTAATTTTCCGGCAAGTTCGGTTTCGGACGGCCGTAGATCGGCCTTTTCCGGCCGGATCGTAGCCGATCTTGCCGGAAAATGAAAGATCTACGCGTTACGACACAAATCCGATAGGGTGCGTGTCGTAACGCATTTTCGACAGATTCAGGTGGTGGTGGCCAGGCTGCTGTGGGTGACGGGGGTGTATTTGTTATTTTATAAACTTTTTATATATTGGGGTATTTAGTCAAATTAGCAAACCTGGGGGTTTTTTAGAAATTTTTAAATTTATAAAAAACTAAAATATTAAACTTTTAAGGGCATTTTAGTCTTTTCACTATTATCAAATGAAAATCACTAACAGAACATGACGGAAGGTACCTATTTGTCGTTTCAAAACCTTTTGGGTACCAACTTATCGTTTCGATAAACCTTGGGTATGCATAAGTCGTTCGCCCAAGAAATAATAAGAAATTATCAGTATTTTCATTATGGAACTTGATGTATAATTAAAGATGTTACATATGATTAATTTTATAGATAATATTACGGGATCAATCTTAGAAGTAGTAATTAATGTGGAATAAATGAATCAGCGTCACCTTAGAAACTGTAAACAGAATTGTGTCATGATATGCATTCAACATCAATGCATCTGAGAAAAAATAAGAATTGACACCCTCTCATGGAATCTTGGGACACTCCCATCTTGCTCTTCATCTATTACACTGCCATGACTTCTTCAAAATGCTGCTAATCCTCCTTTATTAAGACTGTGCAGCAGCAGTTTATTCAAATTATTTTACATCCTGCTAGTGATTAGAACCACTTCACTAATTAAACACCCAGTAAACCATTCCTACAGAAGCACATAGCAACTCAAATACAAAAGCACAGAAAAGCCAGTCCACCAACAGTGCTAGAGGTTTACAGAACCTTACAGACCATTCTATGTAAGTACTTAGATGCACCACTAAATGCTTGTGACACTATTTTTATTAACATTTGCACCCACAGATGGTTGCTTCACATGTAATACAGCAAATTTTTCAGCTACTTTACTAAACACATTGCAGAGTCATGAATCGTCCAAAAAGAAAAGGGAAAAAAAAAAAAACTGAGAGAGAGAGAGAGAGAGAGAGAAAATCATCAATACAAAGAAAAGAGAAAAACTGCAGTTTGCAAAATCTGCAGGCAAATAATGTTGAAATGAAACAAAACAGACATACAAGTAAACAAGAAGACAAGAAAACCAAAACGAAAACACAAATACAAGAACCAAAACGAAACAAAAGAAAACAAACCCAAACAAGTAACTTACCCTGCGATTAAATCGAAAATTTGAAGCCACTCACGATTTCCTCAGATATTAGGTTGAAATCGCAAATCAAACCCCTGCAACATAGAGATTAATTGTATATTAAAACCAATAATATTAAAATGTTGTTTGTAATTTCAAGATTTCAACCTACACTAGAAGATTCAAACACTGAGCTTCATTGTTCCCTTGCCATGATGATTGCTGGATCTGAGTGAAAGGAAGGAAATCGATATTTCAGTTGAAATTTGAACATTTTGATTCGATTCACGTTGAGTGCACAATTCGATTCACGTTTAGGGATGAATTTTGAGTGAAGAATGCGCAAATGGACTTAAAAAATGGTGAAAATCAATTGATTGAAACCGGGTCTGTTTTTTAAGTGACCTAGTTTGGTCCCCTGGCCGGTTGGACCAGCGGTCCAATACCGTAGAGCTGGTCCAATCCCGGGCTGACCTGGGTCAATTGATAGTGCAGGTTTTTCAGCAGGCCCGGACCAGATTTGCTCCCGGTTTCCGGTCCAACAGATTGAACCGGACGGGACGGGTCAGGTTTTAAAACACTGGCTACAACCAAGCTGTGAAAAGGACAGTAGAAACTAATCATACCAATCAAAAGTGTTTTCTACCTGTAACATAGTCAAGAATCTTGTTCTTAGATGGGAAGATTTAATAAACGCAGGGAATAGATCCTATAATGTTTCTCATTTTCCATATCTTATGACATTGATAGCATTTGAACAATTTTATATAAATGTTATACCATTTTGGAGAAAGCTTTAAGATGTGGTTCAGCACAAAAGAAAGCAATTAAATAAGCAACCAAAACATACCCAAATGTAGAAGGCCTTAGTAGTAAAATATGATATGGAACTCAAATAAGTTTGCTTAAAGGGACTAGGATCAGTGCCAAATCATGATAAAAGTAGAGTACAATACTAAGTTCGCATACTGAGCACTATATGATCAATCTCTGAAATGACCCTGTTCAGCATAGTTTGCTCTGCCTCATGTCCTTCCCTCAAAGACCAGTTCTTCTACTCCTCTCAGTGCTGTTTTTTCATCCTAATAAAAACAAACAGACTTTAAATAAGCTGTACTAGGCACTGGGAATATGACTCTGCAAAGATATAATACTGTTGAGAAACCATTATGCCACAAGCTTAAGTTAATAGGAATCACCCAGCTATCGTCTTTATACAGCAACAGATCACCTTCCATCCAGAGCAAAATTTAATTAGTGGACTTGACATTTAGATCAAAACCCACAAACACATACTTGGATTAAAACAAAAGAGTGTGATGGTTCTTTTGCAAGCTACAGGATACCTTTTATCAAATATTTCAAACCCTTTTCTGAGACATCAGATATCGATAACCATCTGCTTCTAAAAATTACACCTTCTATACCACAGGAAGTGAATTCGTATTAGCAGCAGCAACATAACCTCTTCACATTGTTGATGCCTAACCAAAGGAAGCTGCTTGATCCACTTTGGAAAAGTCCCCAAAATACTGGCAACAACATTCGAACCAGAACCCTGGAACCAAAAATTGCCATCACAGCTGAAATTAGTGAATCCATGAACTTCATATATCTAACTCGGGATTATTTAATCATACATGCTCTGAAACATTCAAGAAAAGAAAAGCAAGAGAAACATAATATCAAGCATTGAAGTCCCATTTAGACCCACTTTTCAGAACATCATAATAAGCATTAAAGTCCTATTCACTACTAAAATCTTAATAACTTTTTCTCACAACAAACTACTGCTCTTGGATTATGCGAAGTTTAAATGAAGTCTAGATCCATTAACATGAATGAATTGAGATCATTTTTGCAAATAATATGTAAACATAGAAAAAATAAAATAAGATATTAAGCAGTTTGCTAACTATAGATATAGTAACAGATAACGACCTAAGCTAGTAGCTTTGTTATTACCAGTAAATGTTGCATAAATCCTAGGAGCACATCCTTGCATTGATAAATATTCTTCTTCTCTCCAGAAATACTATTCTTCTCTCCAAAAATATCATTCAGCTTCTGCACCTATTAAACACTAATGAACATAATTACTTATTCTACATTGTAATTATAATCAATATAACATAGACATAGCAGAGCTGAGTTAGAAATAGAGGATCCAGACTTACCAATATATTTATAAATCAAAGTTCAAGATTCAGGCTTTGCGCTTTACAACAATTTGAATTCTTTAAGTCTTTTTGGTTGTGGTTCAGCTTCATTGCAGTCACTTCCACAAGGTTCTGCTCCAGCATTGTTAGTACAGCTTTGCATTGTTGTGGAAATCACAGCAATTGTCGAGCCAAAACAATACTGGATTCATTCAAATCAAAAAGAGGAAACCTACTGGGTTCATTTCTAATTGGATTCAATTCTTCCACTCCTTTCGCATTTACTGGAGGCACCCCACACCTTTTCCACATCCAAATTGATAACAAAAGCATATCAAAGGACATGATCAACTAATAAAAAAATAAATAATAAATGCAATTCAGGTGTATCTTGAAATAATCTGTTTTATTTTTATAAATTTTGGATTATGTTAGGAGCCAATCTAATTTTGAAGAAAGGAATTTAACGAACAATTATATGTGAAACATGTTTACTTTATCATATATATAATATTTTAGGACTAAAATGAAAATTATCTGGTATCAATTACATATTTTGATGTAGCATAGTTTGGTGAATCTAAAACATAAACAGCAGATTTCAGTTACAGTAACACTCTGATGTCATACGTCTTCTTCCCTATAGTTTGATATTGACGATGCACTTCAAGATTACCAGCAACTGACACAGGTTAATGGCTTCTATTATTGTCAGTGATAATAGTTTTTCTTAATTTTTAATAAATATTATTTTGTATAAATAATTAAGTAAATTGTTTGTTAATTTTCTTATAAGAAAATTAAATAATATCAATTAATTAAGGTATAGGATAAAATACAAGATTTGTTAAAAAATAAAATATAACCTAAAGCCACATTTCTGCATTATTTAAATTATGTATATTAACTGCTTATACTTTAATAAAGTGCATAATTTTAACCAAACATATATTAGATTATTTAATACTATATCCATAAAATATGTGGCCAAAGTATGATTAATATATCATTACCACTTTTAGATTAATATAGACAAATAATGATAGACAAAAGTAATAACGACAGTGACAATTGCTCCTATTATTGTTGATGTTATAGAAAAACTGAGCGTATTCTTCTATATATTACTTTATTTCATTCAAATATCATATGTAAACAGCATAAAGAATTAGACTTAGCTTGTAAATTCTTGTGACGTGGTCATCATCAATAAAAATTAGTAATATTAGATTGACTTATTATTTTTTTATGATTAGTTATGAATTACCCAAGTAATATGAACATATAAATGATACTTGACACCAAATTGAAATAAAATCATTCAGAATATATATCAAAAATGAATACATATATATATATATATATATAGTAGAGCTGGAGAGTAATATGAAACTAATAGTTGAGAGTTACCTTGAGCTGGATTCACCATTAATGAAATTTTGAAACTTCAATCTCTTGGAGATTGATTCCTCTTGCTTTTCTTCACCATCATAGATGAAACATCTAGATTTAGATTCTTCTACGGCTTTTAGCGCATTTTGTTGGGAAAAGAGGTGGACCCCACACTTTTTTATCTTGCAAGACTTTGATAGGTCACGGTTCCAAACTTGGAAGATTATCCTGGCCTTACCATCGGTCAGGAAATTACAAAATCTAAATCTCAACCCTACATGATCGGACTCAATATAGTTGGGCTCATTTCCTTTATGCTGAGCCCAAAAATATTCTTCAGGAAGATTGTTCCACTGATACATATTGTACTCAACATCAGTCCGTACGCACAAATCATATCTAACAATTAAGTCGTTGGAACCGCAATCTTCGAATTCAAAAATGGCGCATAAGGCCAAACCGATAATATTATTCAATAAACCTTGTGGTAGCTCTATACAAAATCCATTACTTTGAAAGTTAAACCACTTTGGAATCTCATTTCCAGGATAAAAAATATAACTAGCCCTAATTCTATGGACACCCTGTACCAAAAAAATAGTTAGTTTAATGTCATGTTTTTTTATTTGAAAAAAGAAAGAGAAATGTTAAAATCATATAAAATCAGAGAGAGAAAAGGACCTCCATATTTGCCAACAGAAAAGTTGTAGGCGTGACTGCTACATAGCTGGATGAACTCAAATCCAGATTTAAACAATTTATGAAGCCAGCTCTGAAGGCTGCATGGTTTGGTAAACCTGATAATGCTTGCAACGATGCACAACCATGCGCTACTAGAGATTTTATATTGCATGGGAGCTTAGGTAAGAATTGAAGCTTGTTACAATAGCTTATGTCAAGCCACAACAGGTTAGAAAGTTTTATGATGCTTGTTGGTATGCTCTCAAAATTGTTTCCATCTAACTTTAATTCTTCTACCATTGGTAACTGCCCAAGGCAGTGTGGTAACTTTCTGATATTGGAGTGACTTAAACTTAAACTCCGTATAACCTGCAATCCTGGTAAGAAAGTACGTGGTAGCAAACCTACCAGCTCTATACTCGGACATTTCTCCAAAGATAATCTAACAAGGTTGCTCAAACATGAAATTGAAGACACATCTCTTATAGGAATATCATTAGCTTCCAGAACCTCCAAACTGTGTAAATTTGCAAAGTCTTCAGGCAATCTGTCAAGTTTTGAACAACCAGAGATATCAAGATATTTAAGAGACAGCTGCTTACAAATACCATCTGAAATTGTCTTCAGATTTGAACAACCCCGTAGAATAAGGCGTTGAAGAGATTTCAACACAAAAAAGTTGTAGGGCAGACACTCAAGCTTTGAACAGTTCTCGAGATTCAGTTCAACTAGTTTAGGAGCATATTCGATCAAAGAGGAAAACTCTTTTATACCACTTCCATCCAAATACAACTGTTCCATATTACATGAGATGTTTGGAGCCGTCATCAGATTTGAGCATCCGGAGAGAATAACAAATCTAAGAGATTTTGATTGAATGCCAATAGGAAGACTGGTGAGTCTTTTGCAATTTCTTAGATTCAGATTAATAAGTGAACTGATATTATGAATAGATGGTGGTGTGATCTCTAACAAGCTTGGGCAGTCTTCTAGAATCAAGTTTTCAAGATTTGTGGCACAAGAGAGGTCTGGGATTCTCAGTAGATGATTGGAGAAGCTGAGATCTATTAACTTTAAATTTACGAGATTCTGTTAAAAAAGAAAATGAATAAAAATTAGAAAATATGAAATAAATATACATATATATTATTTAATAAAGGAACTAAGATTATCATAAAAAACAACATATACCACAACACCAGTCCAAAGTTGTTCAAGGTTGCTATGACACATTCTGAGTATAGCAAGGCACTCTGGATGAAATTCTAATGGCAATGATCTCTCAGGGTATTCATGCCAACATAGGTACCTTAGCTCTCCAAAATTAGATTCAAGGCGATGAAAACCATGCACCTTATTATTCTTCTCCTTGTTTGAGTTCTTTATTATCAAATATATCAAATTGTGCATATTTGAGAAAGCACGAGGACTTAAGTGTATCTCTCTTATAATAAACGTGTCAAAGCATATGCCTCGTATTTTTTCCGTTCCCTAGGAAAGATCAAATCATAAGTTAGTAATAATTATGAACACAAAAGCAATTATATATATATAAGAATAATAATAATAAAAAAAAATAGTCAAGATACCTATTACTAGATTTCACAAATAGAAAATAGAAAACTGAAGATATGGGCTTTTGGTCTCACCTGATTATATGTTAATGCACGGTAGATATCATTATGGTGCCACAATCGACTACGTTTACCAGGATGATCAATAGATTCTTGCTTAACAATCTCCCTACCCATTGCTTGAAGCAAATCATGCATGGTAATGATGTTGTCTGATATAGTTATAAGAGCCTTGTCAGTGAGAACACTTGTTCCAATTTGTGTATGCAAGCCACAAGAATCCAATATTTCTTTGACTACACATCCTTTAAAGAAACATGCAATGTCTAGAAATAACTCCTTCTCTTCATCATCCAAGCCATCATAACTTATCTTTAGTACCTTTTGAATATCTATGTGAGGAGATTCTTCTAATTTATCCAATGCACTTTCCCAACACTGTCTTTGCCTACTTTGGAGATGTCGACCCAAGACTTTGAGAGCTAATGGAACACCTTTTGCACATCTTACTGCCCTGTTTGACAATTCTGTATAATCTACCAAAGGATCTTCTCTTTTAAAGGCACTTTGACAAAAAAGTTTAAGAGCATGGTTACCAAATAATCCGAGTACATTGTATATTCGATCGACTCCACAATTTCTAAGCACTTGTTTATCTCTAATTGTTATGATGATTCGACTACCAAAACCCAAACATTTAAGATCTCCAATTAATACTTCTATTTGCTCAAAAGAAGTCACATCATCAAAAACAATAAAAACCTTCTTATTGCGAAGCCTATTACGTATGAATGGATTTCCCATATTAGGAGTACCAATGCAAAGTTTCTTATCCTCTAATATAGTTGAAAGAAGTTTTTCGCGCAAGTGGGTTAGTCCATTAGGATTTTCTGATTCTTCCCTAACATTCTGAGTGAAGAAAGAACTTTCAAATTGACTAGAGATTTTGTTATATACAACACTAGCAATAGTTGTTTTGCCTATACCACCGATGCCCCAAATTCCTATACTACAAACATCACTAATCCCTTTCCAAAATGAAGATTCAATTTTTTTTATCATTGATTCTACTCCAACCAATTCCTTGTAATCGTTTGTGAACACATCATTCAATCTCTTCAAAATATCTTGGATAATTTTCTCCATTAATATTGATTCAGACCTAATTACAAACAAACATAAGAACAATAGTAAGTACAAATAAATTAAGGTAGGGTGAATATAATTAGAAATTGAACTCCAATATGCAGCTTCTTCAATCCTTGAACAAGTGAAATTTCTCCGAATAAAGTTTCCCTCTTGAAGGTTGCGGGCTAAGAATAATTAGTATAATTAATTGATATGATTTACCAGATAATCCCACCACAGAACTCAACCAAGTCACCATTTAGAAGGTCAAATGCATTTGATCTTGAATTTGCATATCCATAAGAATATATTGATTAATTTGAGGCATTTTATACCTTTATGTCAAAAGAACTCACAAAGTTATTATTTTGTTTTAAACTAGCTATAACACTCTTATGTTGATCTATGAATTTATATAAACAATTGATAGACAAAATTCCAAAGCATCTTTTAAGATATTGTTTCGATGGACTTAATGAACAAAGCAATACAAATATAAATATTGAAGGAAAGATAATTGAAAATAAATCACAAATGATGAACTACAAAAAGAGAGTCAAATTTTATGCAATTAATCAAAATTGATTACGCTAGAGAGGTACTGATTTAACTAGATAAGACAATAATGATAATACAATTATACAAATGAATCAATTGCTTATTGATTAACTAGATAAGTGAATAACAATAGAAACGGAACATCGATGCCGAAGAAAATACCAAGTTAAACAATTGATCAGCAGTTACAGTAATTTAATACACAAAAATAGTATTATGTGATAATCATTATTCAGTGCAGGTAAACCTAGTTAGTTCCATCTACGATTGTCTTTTTAATAACTTAAGAGTTAGAAAAGCATAAAATATATAATTATAATCTCTTCATGTTATTCTATAGTTTTGACTCTTATTCATATAATGGGATCTATGACATACAAGAATTCTCATCGTTTATTAAATTGCTAAGGAGAATAATCTACTTAAAACTTGAAAAGAAATCGTCATTGGGCACAATGTGCCTTGCCATCCAATTATATCCCTCAACCAATGAATTTCAATGCTCAAATTCAATAGAAATACAACACAGGTTCATGAGAAAATATTACGTGAAAGAATTCATCAACAAGCACTGAAATTTCGTACACGCAATAGTATTATGTGATAATAATTATTCAATGCTTGTACACTTACTTGGTTCCATCTAAATGCCAACCAGATAGATTGGCAGCTTCCTTGAGTGCAGTCCTCCATGTATGCACCTTATCATTAAAGTGTTCTTCGTGGTTAGTGAAAGCTTTCTCAAGATTCCCAGTCTGATGCCTTACATTTGATGGATCTACATGATAAAAAACCGGTATGACAATCTGACCGTATTTGTTCTTGCATTCAATGATCTTTGCAAGTTCTTGGAGACACCATCTGGAAGAAGCATAAACTTCTGAAAAAATGATAATTGAAATCTTTGATCCTTGAATTACTTTCATTAGAGATAAAATTTCATGTCCTTTTTTGAGTTTGTCATCAATGAAAACATTAATACCCTTCCGGCATAAAGCTGCATTAAAATGGCTGATAAAATTGTTGCGGGTGTCCTTTCCCCTAAAACTAAGGAAAACATCATACTTAACTTGAGAAGTACATGTGGAAAGAGAAGCCATTGAACTTAACTTCAAGAAAGATTCTTTTCTGAGTTTAAGGATAGTGCAAATGAACTCTTGAAATATTTCCTTCGAGAAGAAGACAAAGAAATAACCGTACTTTGCTTAAAGAGAGACTCTGAGGAGTTTAGGGATATGCTCACACACTCTGAAAAGTAAACCAGGTATAAGAGTTAACTTCACCCAAAAAAAAAAAAAAAAAAAAGAGAGAGAATTAAAAATTGTATTAAGACAGAAGAAATTGATAATAAATAATTTATCATTCCCTTCCGAGTTCAAGACGCATATGATGGATAGTTTATTATGCCGCTTCCTTAATTTATACATAAGTAAATTCATGCGGTCAAATTCTGATCATATATTCAATCTCTAAAATTAAACTTAAGATCAATACAAATGTATACTAATTTCATTTGAAATCGCTGTATTACTCTCAAGAAACCTAACCAGATACATCAATTTCTTAAAATTAAACAGAAACACAACATAAATTATATGTAAAAAATCCGAGAGTGTTTAAGAACTTACAGCTTGCAGTCGAATAAACTAGTAGGTGAAGTTCGAAAGGAGTAATTGCTTCAAAGAAAGCGATGGATTCTACTTCGTTATGCGAACAAGATTCAAAATTTCTGCAAAACACGAGCTCTAGAAAGAAAGCAACGCGGCAAAAGTGAATAACAGAGAAAATACATCCATAAAGAACAACTTTTTTTTTTTTCTTGGAAGCTTCGTGCTGAGTGTTGATGGCTTAATACCATCTATACCCCTGAGGTTTAGAGAGATCTGATGGAACGCTAAGCACATAATCACAAAAGAACTCCTTTTTTATGGGCTTGCAAGATGAAGGATGTCCCTTCAAAAGGATAGTGGCCTGACCCATAAAGATTGGTTCGCCCCGTCCAAAACCTGTATCATGTGATGTCATATGCCAGCATCTGGGCCCAACGAATTACCCTTAGATTGGGACGCTTGAAGAAGGGACCCCCTTGACTAAGAGCCATCCGACCAGTGGCGGATCCAATGAATGGCAAGTGGGGATCACAGTTCCCACTCAATTTTAAAAAAGAATTCAGATTTTATATTTATTTAAATTTTGCCTTACATAACTTTGAGATTTTGAGAACGGAATGACCCCTTCAGTAAGCTTGGATTTTGTTTTTGTAAAACCCTGTTTTTATTCCTAATATATATATTTCATATTTTCTATAATTTTTTTTTTTTTTTTGTGCAATGAGATCTGTTAGTTTTTAAAAATTTTATTAGGAGTGAAAATGAAAAGAATAAAAGCTACTAGGTTTGCATTAATTGAGGGGAGAAATCTAGGCATTTTTACAACCAAAAGCTAATGTGGCAAGGTCATGATGAGAATAAGAGAACTTTAGGGCAATTTCATAATTCAAAGAAGTAGTTTTATATATAAACTGGCTTGTTCACCCAAAATGAAGAAGAAGAGAGAAAAACTCATAAAGAAGAAAGAAAAAGGAAGCAAAGGAAAAGGAAAATGAGAAGAGAGGGAAGAATAGGTTTGGCCAGTTTTATCTATCTGATTTTTCTACACTTGAGTTGATAGTACTTGAAAACCAGGCTGAGACTTATGTTATTGACATGCATTTTTATGATGAATTTGCTGAGTTACAAGGAATTTGTGATTTGGCTAAGAATTTAGTTCAGTTTAAAAAAGACATTTTGTATCCTTTGGTGTATAAGCTTGTGAAAGTTGCATTAGTTTTACCAGTTGCGACTACGGCCATTGAAATGACATTTTCTGTAATGAATCTTATGAAAAGTTGGTTACGCAATTGAATGGGAGATCAATGGATAAATGATTGTTTGTCACCTATATTGAGAAAGATGTATTTGATACAATTGACAATAAGATGATTATCCAACATTTTTAGAATATGAAAACTCGTCGAGGACAATTATAGAAAAATTGTTTTATTTTTACAAAAATTGTGTTTTTTTGAAGATATTTATTTATATTTTGTAACTTTTTATTTGAAGCTCATCATAATGAAAAAAAAGTATGGTTATGATTGGTTTTAATTTTTTTTTTTTCTTTGTTTATTTTTGCCCCCATAGAGTGAAATTCCTAGATTCGTCACTACGTCCGATTTGTTGGAATTTTTTAATAAATTGAATGAAATAAATAGAATGAAAGAGGTGGTGTAAGTTGAGAATTTGAAAGATGAAAGGTTAGTGGATTAATGGAGGCGGTTTTAAGAATTGGAAAGTGAAAAAGTGGAAAATAATGATGGAATTTAATGTTTTGTCCTACCTTGAGTAGTATAAAAATGTGTCATTCCTCTCATTTCAAACACACAAAAAATTTCAATCTCTTATTTTCTCTCTAGTTGTTAAGATTTTCCTTTGTTGAAATTAAGGCTTAATTCACTTCGTTAGAATAGAATAGTGGTGCTTCTCTTACTATTCATCTGTTGTTGTATCCTAGGAAACAAATGCTGCTCAAATATTTGTGCACCCGAGTGAATGAGGCAAATCTCTTTTAAAGAAACTGTGTGTTACATAGGCCTCGACATTCATCCTAAGGTTGTATTATTTACCGCATCTCTTCCTATCATTCTGAATTATCTCCTATACGTGATCACGTTGTTGGTATTGTTAATTTTATTGTATTGTCATTTTATTTTATTGACATTTATTTCTATTGTTTTTATATTCAATAGATTTATTATTTGTGGTTACTAATATAATAGTTGATTATTTTATAACAAGCTTAAAACATATTGGATTTTATTGGTAACCGTATGTTATTTTTAAAGACATTGGATTTTGATATTCCCAAAGGTTGCCGTCCTTGTGCAGTAAAAATGTGGTGGTGAAATTTGAACAGTACGATTTAGAGAAATTCTGTCTAAGGTGATTGGATTTTAAGAGGGACTGTTTATGACCCCTCCAATGTTTCTTGGGGATTATTTATTGACTACTGTTCAAAAATTTACATAATAATTTTTTTCTTTGGATTTTTCTGAAAATGGCATTTGAATCAAACCTCGGTGATGTGTCGACCCAAGTTGTGGCTACCACACCAACTCATGTGGCACTGGTCTCTGTTCGGTGGAATGCATTTAAAGAGGTGGCAACAAAAGATTTTTTTTTATCTAACCACCTCGAATCTTCCGAGATTCTTGATTGAGGATGCTCCTACGCTAAAAAAAGATGAGCATGATGTTCAAGTTATCAGTGTTGTTGATGCTTAGAAATATTCTGAATTTTTGCACCGAAATTATGTCATGAATTGTCTTTGAAGAAAACGGCCAAAGAATTATAGGAGTCTTTAGACCGTAAATATAAAACTCAAGATACTGGGTCCAAAATTTTTATCGTGGGACGATTCCTCAATTATAAAATGGTGGACTCAAGAGTTGTTATCAATCAAGTGCAAGAGATCCAATTGATTTTACATGAAATTTATTCTAAAGAGATGGTGCTAAGTGAAACTTTCCAAGTAGCTGTTATTATTGAGAAGCTACCTCCCGCATGGAAAGATTTCAAGAACTATCTCAAACACAAGCGAAAGGAGATGAACCTTGAAGAACTCATTCTTAGACTTCGGATTGAAGAAGACAACATAAATTCTGAAAAAAAAATAAGGTTTATTCCTGCAACAGAAAAAGCAAATGTTATAGAGTATGGTCAGAGTTCTAATTTTAAGAACATAGGGAAAAAGGCCAAGCTGGAGCCAAAAGGAAGCATCTCTAAGAAGCCAAAAAAGTTCCAAGGCAATTCTTAAAGGATATTTCAAAGTGACCAAAACCTATGCTAGCAATCTACATTCCTTGTGATAATCAATATGCAATTGGAAGGGCATAGAACAATATGTATAATGTTAAGTCTAGACATATATGTCATTGACATAATACCATTAGATAACTACTCTCAACAGGAATTATCTCTATTAATTATGTGAAGTTAAAAGATAATTTAGCGGATCCGCTAACCAAAGGGTTAAATAGAGAGGTTGTTGAAAAATCATCGAGAGGAATGAGACTAAAGGCCATGAAATAAGTTGATATAATGAAAACTCAACCTAATTGACTGGAGATCCCAAGATTTAGGTTCAAAGAGACAACTTCATTATAAAGACTTAGATAGATCACTGGTAGAGTTACTCTCAGTTTGTTCCTATGATTAAATGAAACAGTAATGCCCGTAAGGAATAAGGTTAAGCAAAAGCTTTTAATGATTCTTATGCATCAGGTTTCTGAGCAAAGTAATGCGGGTTACTCTTAAAGAGATCACCTATATGAGAAAGAGAAAGGGTCGCTTCTAAAGGGAATTGTAAAGGGCTCAATTATAAAGAACTTCTCACAGAACCAGGGGTATGTTCATGGCCAAAAAGAACTTAATAATGTCAAGGAAGATTCTTGTGTGAACTGTCATCATTTACATAAATGACAAATTAGTTCAAGGACATCATGTCTACTAATCAGTCAGTAAAGTAAACATACTTTCACAAGGGATGGTTCAAAGGGTAACACCTACCTATCCTATGCAAGTCCAACCATTTAAACTCCATCACTATATCTTGTGTCTAGATCTGTCAATTTCATTCATGTAAGGATTGTTGAAATTTTTTAATAAATTGAATGAAATAAATGGAATGAAAGTGGTGGTGTAAGTTGAGAATTTGAAAGATGAACGGTTAGTGGATTAATGGAGGAGGTTTTAAGAATTGGAAAGTGAAAAGGTGAAAAATAATGGTGGAATTCAATGTTTTGTCCCACCTTGAGTATATAAAAAGGTGTTCTTCCTCTCATTTCAAACACACAAAAAATTTCAATCTCTCATTTTCTCTCTAGTTTTTAATGTTTTCCTTTGTTGGAGTTAAGACTTAATTCAGTTCGTTAGAATAGCAAGAGAAGAAGAGTGGTGTTTCTCTTGCTATTCATCCATTGTTGTGTCCTGGGAAACAGACGCTGCTCAAATCCTTGTGCACCCGAGTGAAGGAGACGAATCTCTTTTAAGGAAACTGTGTGTTACACAAGCTTCGACATTCATCCTAAGGTTGTATTATTTACGGCATCTCTTCTTGTCATTATGAAGGATCTCCTACAAGTGATCATGTTGTTAATTTTATTATATTGTCATTTTATTTTATTGAAATTTAATTCTCTTGTTTTTATATTCAATAGATTTATTATTTGCGGTTACCAATATAATAGTTGATTATTTTATAACACAATCATCATACTGTTGTTCCATGTAAGCTAATGCAGACCTCAAATACTCAACATCCATTCACTTTATTGATTCATGAATAATCTTTATAGTGCAAATCAACGGTTTTGATTTAATATCACCTACGAAAGCAATTACTATAGTAGTAAATATTACATTTTCAAGATATTCAAATGAAGTGGAAGACTTAATCTTGGTCATCCATTTGTTGGTAACTTCGTTATTTGATCACTAGACAACTTGTCTGCCTTGCATGTATAACACCATACATGTGCTACTAAAATCTCATACGTGATATATCTAACACCGTGATCTTTTTTTAGTTTTCTTTTAGAGTGTTGATTTGATCAAGTGATAATTTAAGTCTAGCCATGACAGGTCTAGAACTTGACTATGATCCATGTGAATATTAATGGAAGTAGGGTTGTGATCAGGGGCAGACCCATCCCCTTTGAGGGTAGGCCTCAAATTAAAAATAAAATAAAGTAAAAACCAATTTTTGCTATGGAAAAGTCTTCGCTAAAATCTCTCCTTATCCTTTGGAAATCTATCTATCTTTATTAATTTGACATTTATGTTCTCCTCTTTCCCCTAATTTATTCCATATAATATACCACACAAATCACTATTAAATGTGATTTTTAATTCTATGACATGATCTCACTATCATTTCATCTGTACTTACCTTTTTGTCTTTCATCCCTCTACCTAATTAATTACTTAACTGATGCCAATTCACTCTACTAATAAAAGATTAAATGTTGTAACTTACACTCTTTTTAATATAAATAAAAATTAATAATTTATATAATTATAAACTAACAATCTACTTAATAATTATCATTATCTTTCTTTGATTTTAATAAATTTCGAATGATTATGTTATATTCTTTTCACAAACATATCCTCTAATTAATGACAATGATGTTACATAATTAAAAATAATAATCAGATTATAATTAAATTCGAATAATTCATTGAACTTTGACCGTGACAATCTAGTGTTAAGAGAGAGCAAATTTTTTTTTTAAAAAAAAAAAAAAAAGAAAACTTATTCATATAAAATATTACTTTAAAAGTACATATAACTCAATTCATTTTTCCATTCACCCTTGCTTCTTCCATTCCAATTTCATCACAATTTTTCATAAGATATCAATAACATCGATTGGTAAGGGAAGAATTTGAACTAAAAGCAAATTAGGTCAAGATTTAGGATTTAGGGTTTTTTGCTCTCTTCACATTGAAGAGGTTTTTCCACGTAAAAATATTTTTATGTTTTCTTGTGAATTGAATGTTATTTTCAATACATTTGCTCAAGGTTTTGCTTCTCATAGCTTTATTCAAGTAGGAGAGTATTGTGTTATTGCATTTCTTTTTTTTTTTTCAGCTTCTTGATATTGTATTATTTCCTTAGGTTTGGCGGTTTTTTTTTAAGTTTTCACTTGTTGATTGACAATTGGATGTTATTTTTAACATATTTGCTCAAGGTTTTGCTTCCATATAATATACCACACAAATCACTATTAACTGTGATTTTTAATTCTATGACATGATCTCATTATTATTTCATCTGTACTTACCTTTTTGTCTTTCATCTCTCTACCTAATTAATTACTTAACAGATGCCAATTCACTCTACTAATAAAAGATTAAATGTTGTAACTTACACTATTTTTAATATAAATAAAAATTAATAATTTATACAATTATAAACTAACAATCTACTTAATAATTATCATTATCTTTCTTTGATTTTAATAAATTTCGAATGATTATGTTATATTCTTTCCACAAACCTATCCTCTAATTAATGACAATGATGTTACATAATTAAAAATAATAATCAGATTATAATTAAATTCGAATCATTCATTGAACTTTGACAGTGACAATCTAATGTTAAGAGAGAGCAAAATTGTTTACTATTTATTTTTTATTTTTTTAAAAAAAAAACTTATTCATATAAAACATTACTTTAAAAGTACATATAACTCAATTCATTTTTCCATTCACTCTTGCTTCTTCCATTCCAATTTCATCACAATTTTTCATAAGATATCAATAACATCGATTGGTAAGGGAAGAATTTGAACTAAAAGCAAATTAGGTCAAGATTTAGGATTTAGGGTTTTTTGCTCTCTTCACATTGAAGAGGTTTTTTCACGTAAAAATATTTTTATGTTTTCTTGTGAATTGAATGTTATTTTCAGTACATTTGCTCAAGGTTTTGCTTCTCATAGCTTTATTCAAGTAGGAAAGTATTGTGTTATTGCATTTTTTTTTTTTTCAGCTTCTTGATATTGTATTATTTCCTTAGGTTTGGTCGTTTTTTTTTAAGTTTTCACTTGTTGATTGACAATTGGATGTTATTTTTAACATATCTGCTCAAGGTTTTGCTTCCATATAATATACCACACAAATCACTATTAACTGTGATTTTTAATTCTATGACATGATCTCACTATCATTTCATCTGTACTTACCTTTCTGTCTTTCATCCCTCTACCTAATTAATTACTTAATAGACGCCAATTCACTCTACTAATAAAAGATTAAATGTTGTAACTTACACTCTTCTTAATATAAATAAAAATTAATAATTTATATAATTATAAACTAACAATCTACTTAATAATTATCATTATCTTTCTTTGATTTTAATAAATTTCGAATGATTATGTTATATTCTTTTCACAAACCTATCCTCTAATTAATGACAATGATGTTACATAATTAAAAATAATAATCAGATTATAATTAAATTCGAATCATTCATTGAACTTTGACCATGACAATCTAGTGTTAAGAGCGAGCAAAATTGTTTACTATTTAATTTTTTTTTTTTAAGAAAAAACTTATTCATATAAAACATTACTTTAAAAGTGCATATAATTCAATTCATTTTTCCATTCACCCTTGCTTCTTCCCTTCCAATTTCATCACAATTTTTCATAAGATATCAATAACATCGATTGGCAAGGAAATAATTTGAACTAAAAGCAAATTAGGTCAAGATTTAGGGTTTAGGGTTTTTTGCTCTCTTCATATTGAAGAGGTTTTTCCACGTAAAAATATTTTTGTGTTTCCTTGTGAATTGGATGTTATTTTCAATACATTTGCTCAAGGTTTTGCTTCTTATAGATTTATTCAAGTAGGAAAGTATTGTGTTATTGCATTTCTTTTTTTTTCAACTTCTTGATATTGTATTATTTCCTTAGGTTTGGTGGTTTTTTTAAAAGTTTTCACTTGTTGATTGATAATTGGATGTTATTTTCAACATATTTGCTCAAGGTTTTGCTTCTTATAGATTTATTCAAATAGGAAAGTATTGTGTTATTGCATTCCTTCTTTTCAGCTTCTTAATATTGTATTATTTTCTTAGGTTTGGTGGTTTTTTTAAAGTTTTCACTTGTTGATTGACAAACAATGGCGGAGCCACGAGCCCCCTTCCCCCAACCGAAAATCCTCGCACTGCTTGGTTGTGATATATCTATACCGTATGGTTTCTTGATTTTCATACCTCTAACACAAGCAATGAATAAGAAGAAATATCACTTGTTTAATAATCAATACTTGGAATGAGCTACCTTATCTTCAAGCTCGGCATGAACTCATCTTCATTTATTGGACGCCAGCAGCGACACGCTAGTAGAAGTACACCAGAGGGGTGTTACCTTTGTGTCTATGCAACATGTCCAAGTTAGAGATCCATAGAGAATGGTTGGGAGTTTCTAGAGGAGGGCGTACAAGGTACAACTTCATACATTTGTGTTTGGTGAAAGTGTTACTATTTAAAAAATGTTTATCTAATTAATGCTACATGTACAAACTATTCCCTATAAAGCAATAACCCTACATATTTTGACATATCATCTTCCCTAATTATTAAATTTATCTCTAAATTGAAACCATCCAATCACATTAAAACACGTCAATTTGTATGAAAAATTTGTACGATCAGTTTTTAGATCACCTATGTGCTAAACTATTTTTTTTTTTTTTTTTGGTAATCAGGGTGTCTATGTGATAATCCTATTTTTTTATAGAGATTTTGAATTGAATTTCAATAGAATTTAGGATACTTTTTATACATTTTGGCCATAATTTATACTTAATTCTATTATTTTTACTTTGCAAGCCTAAAATGATGATTTTAAATGTAAAATGGTGGTTTTGAGCGTAAATGGTGTAACATGAATTCTACAACTTGAAATGACCAGAATTTAGAAGCTATAGAAAGTTAAGAAGCAAAGCTACAAATTTTATGTTTTTGGGGTTTCCTAATTTTTACTGGAAGAGGATGAAAACTTGGCTTGAAGTTGTGAACAACACATTGCAAACTGAAGAAAAACATATTTGGACGTGCTTCAGTATTTTGGCCATATCTTGAGCTCTTGATCTCGGAATGGGTTATTCTTAAACGAGTAGAAATGAGATTGAAATGGCTACAATTTTCATGTCTACCACTTTTCCAAATTCAGGCGTTATCATGCTCAATTTTGGCCCGAAAGATCTTCGTTGCGGCAAAGAAAAATTTTCGTCGCAGCAAAATTGCGTCAAATGCGTAAAAATGAAACGACGTGTTTTGGCTTATTAGGGCTTGGTCCTTAAGTGAGAGAGGTATAAATTGACTCAAAAGGAAGGGAAAAGGGTCTTGGTTTGTCATTTGGGAGGTAGTTCATAGAAGGAGAAGATTATTGAAGATTTGAGTTTCAAATTATAGAAGATATCTCTATCTTTTGCTTTTTTTTCAATGATGAACCTTGATTCAACTTGTTTTTATTATTTTGTTTTGTTTTTGAGTATGAATTGAGTTGTTTAGCTAGAGTTTGATGTAAGCTTGATATAATGATTCAAATTTATATGAATTGATTTACTTTGAGTTTCAATTTCATGACTGAATGTTTATCTCTTTGCTTAATGATTTTTCGATGTGTGATCACCATTCAAATGTGTATTGTTCACAATAAGATTGAGAAGTGATTTGTGATATGTACCTCTTAGGATAAATACAATAGATTGAGCGAAAACTAGAGATAAATAAACGCAATCTATGAAATCTAGATAGAATTCCACAAAAGCTTAAGAGACCTTGAACTATTAAACTTCAATTTTTGGGTTTGAAATGCTAATAGGAATATGTGAGGAGTATAACCGGAGAAGGAATACCAAACAACTTAGGGAATTCGATTTTCAGTCAAAGAATTAGAGCTCAAGTAATAGAAATTATGAATTGGGTTAGCGTATCTAGGTGAAATCAACACCCTAGCATTTTTTTTTTTTTTTTTTTATAGCATTGTTTGATTCACTTGGATTTTGGGTTGTCTTTAATTTCATTTTTGTCATTTATTAGTTGTTAATTTGTATTTGGTTGTTAATATTCCATCAATCCAATTTATCTTTGCTTCAATTAGGGCTTAACTAGAGAAATAGGTACTTAGTAACACTATCCTCGTGTGAACAATACTCTAGTTATCACTTTATTACTTTTTGCAACTAGTGCAATTGCTAAATATGCATATGAAATCCCGCATCATCAGGCCAGCTTGCTCACACCTCAACTAATCCTTGGAGTCTATTGAATACCCTACAAGTCCAAAGGACCAGGAAAACCACAATATTATTGTGGTAGGTGACCCTAAGAGTTGAACACAAGAACTTAAGAAAATGAGCAAACCTCCTTAACCGCTAGGCCAAACTCTTTTCCAAAGTTTAACAAGGGGGGAAGTGTTTTGATTCTCCTTAAAATAACAGTTTAACATGTATCATGTATTATAAAAAAAAAAAAAATTACCAACTCCTAGTGACTTTTTATGATAATATCTCACTTGTTAATTAAAAATTCAAAACTCAGTTTTCTGTTGACAATAAAAACGAAAGTGTCAAATATATTGTATTCATAATTCATTGTCTAAAGTAGAGCTGGGCAAGGGACCGGTCCCTTGCGGGCCCAGGCCTGGGCCCATTTGGGACTGGTCCCAAATGGGACCAGTCTCTCATGGGCCTGAGGCCTGGTCCGGGTCCTGGTTTTTCTCATGGGTCTGGGACCGGTCCCATGGGGTTTGGAAATTTTTATTTTCCCCCCTCAATCTTTTTTATATTTTGGGGGCAAAATGAAATTTTATAGGGGGTTTTTAGTATTTTTTAGGGGTTGATTAGTAAGTTTCTAAAAATTTAATTAATTTTAAAAAATAATAAATTAATAGTTAATTTTAATTTTTAACGTAAATGTAATATTCACATTTCACATATTCACGCTTCATAAATAAACAATTAAATAATTTTTTTATTAAATTATTCATCTTCAATTTCATCGTCAACACTAGTTACATTATTCAAATCTGTATTCCTAAAGTGTTCGAGTAGTTCGGGATCTTCAGGGTGCTGTTGTAGTCTTCTTTCTGCATGAGTCCAATCCCGTAAACACGTTATCACTTCAATCATCTCATCGGTTAAAGAACATCTTCTGTCTTCAACAATCCGACCACTCGTTGAAAATATTGACTCGGATGCAATTGTAGAAACCGGCACAGATAAAATGTCACGTGCCATTTGGGATATAATGGGGAATTGACTTTCTTGTTGGTTCCACCATTGAAGAATATCTATGTCAAGTTGTTCCTTCATCGTCATAAAGGTCAAGTCCACCTGTAGGTAGTGAGTCATCTCATTTGGTCTATGTATGTACGAGCTGGAGCTTCCACCACATCCCACATATGCCTACTTACTCGATCCTTGAGGTGGGGCTACATCAAGGTCCTGATCGCCTCTCCTAGATGTTCCACTTCCACTTCTACTTCCATTGTATCTGTTCTCATATAAAGAAAAAAACCTATCTAATTTGTATTTAAAGTCAGCCAAATAAGATGTATAATCATGTCCTAAATAATGGCCTAACTCGGTAATTACACCGTTAACTACGGATAATTTAAACCTAGGATCTAGAAAAAGGCCTAATCCATATAAGAATGTAATATCTAACCAATATCTCTTATATTTTTCTTCCATACTTGAAACAATTTCACTAAAAATGTTATCATATCTATATTAATCAAAAGTTTTAGCAATTTCAACTAAAATATCTAACACTAAATTAGTAGTTGGATAATAAATACCACTTAATGTATTAGTAGCATCATAAAAAATTTTAAGAAATGAATAAAAAAGTTCACAAACCGCCCAATCATTATAGTTGACAACTTCCTCTAGATAGTTCTTCCGGTTGACGAAATCTGTAATTTGTTTCGCGGTTGGCAAAGCTTTTTCCAACATCAAGTAGGTAGAGTTCCAACGAATAGGCATGTCTGTACATAACTTCAAAGGTCAAACTGGTGGGTCCTCTTGCTTACAATATTTGATGTACTCCTGCCATCTTTTATTGCTACCGCCGATGATAAATCCGATAGCTCTATGCACCCTCTCCATCTTTGAATGTATAGCATCTAAACCTGCTTTAACTATCAAATTGATGATGTGACAAGCACATCTCTGGTGATAAAATTTGCCTTCACCAAGCGGATCCAATTTCTTTTCAAATAAAGATATTCTTTGCGGTGTTAGCGATTGCATTATCAAGCGCTTAGCGCTACAACTCTATCAGTTAATAAATATTCTTGCAAAACTTCAAGAATTGTAAAATAAATAGTTTCAGCACTATGTTTTTCATATAATAGTTTAAAACCTATCAATTTTTGTTGTAAACCCCAATTATGATCTAAGAAATGTACTGTAACAGTTAAAAAATCGATTTTTGATCTACAAGCCCATATGTCTGATGTAAGTGCAATAGATATATTCCTAAAATTTTGAAATTCGTTTTTAAGTTTATTATTTATTTTGTTATAAAGTTTTAGTATATCTCTTCTACTTGTAGTTCTACTAACAGGGGTATATGCTGGACAAAATGCAGTTTTAACCATATTAACAAAAAAAGGATTTTCAGATAAACAAATGGGAGAGTCCGTAGCAACTATATATCTTGCTATTTCCTTTCGTGCAACATGTGTATTGTATTGCGATGTTGAGAGAGTTGAGGATTGTGGATTAAAATTAAGTTGAGTTTGAATTTGTCTACCTGATCCGCTTGAAGATGCATTTATTTGGGGATGCTTCTTCTCTACGTGTCGTCGCATCGTTGAAGTCCCCTCCTCAGCCCCAATAATGGTTCCACATAAATTACATATCCCACACGATTCTTCCCCCTCCCCATTTGTCTTTGGCCGTTTTGATTTGGTGAAGTATCGCAGACATCAGACACGACCCTATTTGACGGTCGGGGGGGTTGAGCTATGTCCGTGCCCGTTGACTCGCAACTCATATGTGTTTGACTACACCTCGTCCCTACCGAATGTGGTTGTGGAATTACAGTTGCATCCTCTGGAGGAAATGGTGAAAATGGATTGAAGGCTTCAATTTCTTCGGTGGATGGAATGTAAAACTCATTTGGGGAAGACATTATAAATTTATGATAAAATAATAAATAATTAAAATGAAAAGAAATTAAATAATAATATGAAATTATGATGATATTGAAAAATAGAAAAAAAAAATTTGAATAATATAAATATAAATTGAATGAGAAATTGATTGGAGATTTGGAGTAGAGAGATTGAGAGAATGAAAGAATGAGAGATTGAGAGAATGAAAGAATGAGAGATTGAGAGAATGAAAGAATGAGAGATTGATTGGTGTGAAAAAAAATTAAACGTTTTAAGGTTATTTATAGTGTAGTTGTGGGGGGGAAAATGAAAAAAAAAACTTATAATTATATAAATATAACCGTTGGTGTCAGTTGACCGTTGGCAGCCAACGGTTAAATTTTTTTTAAATAAATTTTGTAAAATTTTATTTTAGTCCTTACAATTTATACTTATTTTAGGGGGTTTTATGTAATTTTACAAAGGACTAAAATGATAAAAGGTAAAAAAATTTGGGCCTAGGCCCTCCTCCTTAATGGGACCAGGCCTCCTAGGACTGATTTTTAGAGTTGGGCTTTTGGGCCCGGTCCCAAATGCCCAACTCTAGTCTAAAGTCACAATTCTTGAGCTAGTAGGAGGACTTCAGTTTTTTTTTTTTTTATTTATTTATTTAAGAAAAATATATGTATATTCTTTGAAGGTTTCACAAAAATGATAATGCATGACGGGTTTCGAAAAGTGACAAATAAACTAAGCGTGTGTTTGGCTAAAGCTTTGGAAAGATAACTCTAGTAATCTATCTTTAATTCCGGACATTCCATTGTTTGGTTGTCAAGTAATAGATTTTGGTAATCTTTCAATACCAATAGTGATTACTGTGGGTTAAATAGGGGGTAATCAGATTATCATCTTAGGGGGTAGTATTTAAAGATACCTAGGTAATCTTAATTTTATACCCATTTTGCCCTTAATTAAATATCATTTCGGACACAATTGTCTTTAAATGTCTACCAAATAACAATCAGCTAGTCCCCCTATATTTTAGAATTTAGTTAAAACACCATAGGCATAAAAAGTTTAACAAAATACCCCCAACCACCAAAGACCACCACTGTTGGCCACCCGCAATAGTCGCTAGATTGATGTATGACTGGCCGGTTGTGCATTGATTTGGCTGTTTTCGGCTAGATCAAAGGCCAAAAATGACCAGATCGTCGTGGATCTGGCCAGAAACAGCCATAATAGATTGATCGTTTGTGGCCGTTTTCAACTAGATCCATGGCAATGTGTATATGATTGGAAACAACTAGATTGCCATGGATTTGGCTGCTTTCAATCTAATCCACATTGATCTAGCTGTTTTTGGCCTTCGATATGGGCGAAAATAGCCAAAACGGTGCATGGCCAGTTTGATCTCACTGGTTGTGCACCCTTTTGGTGATTGATGCAGTGGCCGACAGTGCTCTTCGGTGGTTGGGGACATTTTGTTAAATTTTAAACTTTGTTATTGGGGGTGTTTTAGCTAAATTCTCAAACATACAGGGTTAAAAGAATAAACGGTGCATGGCCAGCTTGATCTCACTGGTCGTGCACCCTTTTGGTGATTGATGCAGTGGCCGACAGTGGTCTTGGGTAGCTGGGGGTATTTTGTTAAATTTTAAACTTTGTTATTGGGGGTTTTTTAGCTAAATTCTCAAATATACAAGGTTATAATAATAATAATAATAAATTATTATTATTATTATTATTATTATTATTATTGTGATGATAGTAAAAATTAAGGGCAATTCAATAAAAGCGTCTATCGATAATATTTTATTTTTCCCAACCAAACTTCTTAATTATTTATACCCACTAATCAAACCAAACATATTGATATAATATTCCTCCGTAAGTTTCAAGGTAATCTATCTCGATGACAATCCTATCTTTTCAACAATAAAATATTCTTCGAACCAAACACACCCTAAAATAATTTCACAATAAGTTTTTTATAATAAAATTTATATGTATAAGGACTTTCTTTATACGATCAAAAATTTTCACGTGCTCTTGCAGGACTCATGCACCATCAAATATAAAAATTCCAATAAACAAGATATTGTATGATTTGCGTCTAGTATCCACGTGATTTGATTTTAAGGCTTCTCAGGCTAAAATCTCAAGCTGGAAAGCATAAGTTTATTCACCACCTTAGGTTCTAAATTAGTCTAAGAAATCTTTGTATTAATTATACAATGTTGATGCTTAATTTTGACATCAACGACCTCTCGCATATACAAAGTGCTAAGAAGGTCTTAGAAGTTACACATGATTGATTATGAGAGTTGATTATGGTGCTAAAATAATATATGTTTGAAGAAACCTGAATAAAAGATTGATAAGAGAGATTTTTATAGTGGTTCGGATACTTAAAACA
Organism: Pistacia atlantica; assembly: GCA_026229545.1. Lineage (NCBI taxonomy): Eukaryota > Viridiplantae > Streptophyta > Magnoliopsida > Sapindales > Anacardiaceae > Pistacia > Pistacia atlantica. The sequence continues at coordinate 23,037,573 of CM047904.1, forward strand.
AATCATACATCAACTGTTATTTTATTGTTTTCTAACTATTTTTTTGATATTGTCTATAAGGCATACAAAAATAGAGTAATTTTTTTTTTATAGAGAAAAATAATGGTTGAAACTCACATTTGTGCCTAGCTCTCATATGCACAACCTCTCTTTTTCTCGAAGAAAGGTGTCCATTTATACTTTTGAGGTCAATATAATTAGTGTTTTTACAAGTTGTCTTGACACGTGGGAACCACTCTTTAATCTTTATCTTAAAATGAGATAGCATTGATATAAATGCTCTTAAGTCGGTTTGGTCTTGAAAGCCAAGATTATTTTGTCCTTTAGCTCTTGCTAAACTTTAATTGATGGGATTGGCAGCTCATTTTGATTGGTGGTGTTGATATCAGTGTAATTTTACCCATAACATATAATATTGTTTCACATCATGTGTTCGAAAACACCTAATATTGTAATCTAAGGTAGTCAACACTCATGATATTTTTGACACGGGAAAAAGAAGAAAATCATTAACATCGCAATATTGAAGTCCAAAATAAGACATTATTCATAAGGGCATCATGCTACAACATTAAAAGAGATGAACAATTCAATCCTAAATTTTATTTCATTTCATTTTTCTTAAAGAGCTAGGCTGATAATATTGTTTCATTGGACCAACTCCTTCACTATAAAAGAACTTCTTGAAGAGCTCCATGTGATGGGTCTCTAAGCATATAATCAAAGACAAACTATTATCATTAGATGGGTTTGGCAAGATATATGATGACCCTTCAAAAGGGACAGTAGCCCGACCCATGTAGATTGGGCTACCCCACCCAAAATCTGTCTCATATATGGGCATCTTGGCCCAACTCATTATTCTTAGGTTGGGACACTTGCAAGTGTGAGCTCATTGCTTGAGAGCCGTAGATCACTATCATGTTGTTCCAAGTAAGCTAAAGCCGACCTTAAATATTCATCATCTATTTGCCTTAATGCTTCATAAATAATCTTCACAGTATAAATCAACGGGTTTGATTGAATATCTCCTGCCAAAGCAATTGGTGTAGTAGGAAATATTACATTTCCGAGATACTCAAATGGGATTGGAGGATTTAATCTTGATCGTCCACTTATGGGTATGTATAACTTGGTTGCTTGATTGTTAGACAAACCACGTGCCTTACACGCACAACACCATATATGTGCTGCTAAAATCTCATAAATGGTATAAGTAACACCATAATCTTTTTTTAGTTTTTCTTTGATGGTGTTGACCTGATCAAGCGATACTTTAAGTTTAGCCATGGAAGTAAGTCCAGGACTTAACTGTGATTCATAAATATTCATGGAAGGAGGAGGGCGATATTCAATATGATTGAATGAGGGGTAAGGTGCGGTATAAGCATTAAGGATGGTTCGATTAATGAAAGGAGTGAAGCTAATAGAGAAACCCCGTCTAATCTCAGCCCATAATTTGATGAAATTAAATGCAGAAATTCCATCTCCCAATACATGATTCCATCCAACTCCAACACAAACTCCTCCCCCCTTGAAATAAGTTACCTACCAATAATAGAATGATGAATTACATTGTATAACAGTGTACATTAAGGTGAGTGGGGGCGAGTGACCCCATTGACCTCATTTTTGTAAGTGTTTCTTAGTTACATTTTCATGGATATTCATATAAAATTATATTATAAATATAGTTATAAATAAATACAAAACTAAAATACTATAAATAAATCTTTAAATTTTTGTATGTTTTTTTCTTTGTAAGTAGTACCTGTAACGCAAGCAATGGATATGAAGAAATGGTTGAATAATCAATACTTGGAACGAGCTGCTTCATCTTCAAGCTTGGAGTGAACTCATCTTCAACAGCACAACTTGTTTCAGCCTCCATGAACAAAGCTCCCTCTCCATTACACTCAATCTGCGGCCTCCCATTTTCATCCCTTCCCAACCTCCCAGCCAAAGGGTAGAACCCCACAAGAGCTTTGCTCAAAGCCTCCTTAAGCAGAGAAGTGTCAAAGAAATCAGATTTATCCGACACCGAAAGCGGCGGCCGCCGGTAGAAGTACAAGAGAGGAACGTGACCGTCATGTGGGTGCAACCTGTCCAAGTTAGAGATCCATATAGAATGATTGGGAGTTTTTTGAGCAGGGCGTACAACACTTGTCTTCGCTATGTGAATCTCCATTGATAATTAATTCTCTTCCTTGATTGCTTGTATTCACTGGCTTAAATATTGGCTAGGATTTGAGCTTCATTAATGGCGGAGGTTATGTTGAAAAATGGCTTTTAGCAAATTCACATGGGGTAGAAATGATAATGGAGAAAGGTTTAGGGACTTATATATAATAGGCCAAGAAAAGGTTGTTTGTCCCACATTGATTAGAATTGAAAAGTGGGAAACTTTTGGGGCCTATATATAAGGACCTAAATCAATGTTAATTGTATCCCAAGTTGTAATTCCATTACTTCTTTTTGCAAGTGGTTCTTTCTTTAAGGACCCTTTAGTTTGCAAGTTTTGTTATATCTCCCCTTTGTTTTGGGTATTTGTTATATTGCCCAAATATTTGTAATATTGTTTTGGAGATAGTGGAGCTTTCTTTTGCAGCGCTCGAGGACGTAGGTTTTAATACCGAACCTCGTTAATTCCTGATATTCTTTATTTTTGCATTTAATTTTGGCAATTTATTTATGCTTTATTACTTGTATTATTATATTCAATAAGCTAGCGTTAGAGTTTATGTTTCCGTTGCATAACAATTGGTATCAGAGCCTAGGTTTAGGGACGGTGGAGTAGCTATTTGTATGGTTATATGCATGTCTAGGAAAATTCTCAAAAAAGACGATAAAAGTCTAAGGAGACTGGATTTTAAGTGGGACCATTTGTGACCCTCCATTGTTTCCCCTGGGAATTTTCTGGTGCGTATTTAATCATTTCAGCACTTACTACTACCTAGGGCTATTGTTGATTTGTTGGTTAGCTATTGAATATAATAATTTGTGGAGCTTGGTAATTGGGAATTTTGTTTACCAAGCCAATTGAGTAAGGCATAAATGGCATCATCGTCCAGGATTCATCGTCCGAGGCATCACCGTCATGGCACCACCATCCGCACAGAAAGATGATAACGGTTTCAAATGCAAAAATTGATGTTGAAAAAATTTGATGGTCAAAATAATTTTGGCTTGTGGCAGAGTGAGGTAATGGATAGCTTGTATCAGTAGGATCTAGATATCGTTCTGGAGGAGGAAAAACCAGAAGATGTCTATGAGAAAGACTGGGTGAGGTTGAATGTAAAAGCATGTGGGATGATTCGCTCATGTCTTTGTAGAGAGCAGAAATATCCATTCATTAAAGAGACGTCTGCCAATAAGTTATGGAAGGCGCTGGAAAACAAATACATGAAGAAAAGTAATGAGAATCGGCTCTATTTGATGAAAAGACTGCTTTCCTTCGATTGAGACCAGTACTAATATCGTAGTCATATTGATACATTTAATGATTAATTGCTGATTTGTTAAATTTGGATGAAACATTCAAAGATGAGCATAAGGCTATGTTGTTAATTGGATCTCTTCCGGATGAGTTGGACTATCTTAGTATTACACTTCTTCATGGGAAAGAAAAAATTGTCCTTTGAAGAAGTTTGTTATGCTCATCCAATCATGAAATTCGGAAGAAGGATCAAGGAGAATAGAGATGAGTCGCGAAGGCTCTTGTTGCAAGAGGGCGGAGTCAAAATCAGAGTCATAAGAAGGAGAGAAGAGGAAGATCTCGTTCTAAGGGAAAACTCAATAGGGATCAATGTGCCTTTTGTCGTGAGAAAGGGCATTGGAAGAAAGATTGTCCAAGTTGCAAAAGAAAGAGGGCAAAGTTGCTTCGATGCATACGTTGTTGAGCGTGAAGAGGATGAGTCGATTTCTCCTAGTTAGCCTACCATCCACCTCTGGATCAAATGAGTGGATTATGGATTCAGGTTGTACCTATCATATGTGTCCCCACAAGGAGTGGTTCTTTAATTTGAAGAACTTGATGGTGGAGTTGTTTATATGGGCAATGATGATGCTTGTAAAACAACTGGGATAGGTTCAATTCGGTTGAAGAATCATGATGGCTCAACTAGAACTCTGACAGATGTTCGGTATGTACCGAAGTTGAAAAAGAATCTCATCTCTTTGGGAGCCTTGGAATCTAAAGGCTTCACGGTGAATATGCGAGATGGAATTCTAAAAGTTTCTTCAGGAGCTCTTGTGGTAATGAAAGGCACGAGGAGGAACAACTTGTATTACTATAATGGTAGTACGGTTATTGAAACGATAGCTACAGTCGTGCGATGCAGATTCAGAAATGCTCAAGCTGTGGCATATGCGTTTGGGGCATGCAGGTGAAAAAGCCTTACTTAGTTTGGTGAATCAAGGCTTATTGAAAGGTGCAAAGACCTGTAAGCTGGATTTTTGTGAGCATTGTGTTGCGGGGAAAAGCAGACAAGAGTGAAATTGGCACCGCAATCCATAATACTAAGAGTATTTTGGATTATGTTCATTCTGATGTATGGGGACCTACCAAAACAACATCTTTGGGAGGTATGCACTATTTTGTCACTTTTGTAGATGATTTTTTCCAGAAGAGTTTGGGTGTATGTGATAAAAACTAAAGATAACGTACTTGGTGTTTTCCTTAAATGGAAAAAGATGATTGAGACTTAGACTGGCAGAAAGATCAAGCAGCTACGTACAGATAATGGTGGGGAGTATCGTAGTGATCCGTTTTTGAAAGTTTGCCAAGATGAAGGAATAGACGTCACTTTACAATGAGAAATACACCACGACAGAATGGGGTGGCAGACGCATGAATCGAACTATCTTGGAGAAAGTTCGGTGTATGTTGTCCAATTCTAGGTTCAGGCAAAGAGTTTTGGGCGAGGCGATATATGCGTGTCATCTCATTAATCGCCTACCATCAACAAGCAATTGAAGGCAAGACGCCGATTGAGGTATGGTCTGAAAACTCATTTCGATTATGACTCTTTACATGTTTTTGGCTCCACCGCTTATTATCATGTAAAAGAGTCTAAGTTAGATCCTAGAGCAAAGAAAGCAAAGATGATTTATGGGGATAACCTCAGGTGTGAAAGGATACCGTCTTTGGTGTCCAAGTTCAAAGAACATACTGTTTAGTAGGGATGTGACATTTGATGAGTCTTCTATGTTAGAAAAGAAAACAGGAAGCCAGATGAAGGTTTTCAAGATTCTCACAAGAGTGGAGCATACTCGGCAGTGGAGTTTGAAACAACATCGATTAGCCCTACCTAGAAATGAGACTCCTATGATAGAGGAGTTCATTGGAGATGAAGAAGAGGATTCTTCCCAAGAATGTCAACAAGAATCCATTCGCCGTTAATAGGCCAAGACGAAAGAAATTCGCAAGCCTCTCTGTTTGTTGATACGGTGGCCTATGCACTCCCAATTGAAGATGGTGAAGTTCCTTCCACTTATAATGAAGTAGCTAGCGTTCCGAAAATGGTAAGTGGAGGAAAGCCATGAAAGAAGAGATGCACTTCTCCATAAGAATGAAACTTGGGAGGTTGTTCAATTACCAAAGAATAAGAAGACAATTGGATGCAAATGGGTATATGCAAAGAAAGAAGGATTTCCGAATTTGAAAGACATCCGATACAAGGCAAGGTTGGTGGCGAAAGGCTATGCTCAGAAGGAAGGAATAGATTTCAATGAGGTATTTTCTCCGCTTGTAAAGAATTCTTCCATTAGAATTTTGTTGGCCTTGGTTGCTCGGGATGAATCTTGAACTTGTTCAACTTGATGTGAAAACCGCTTTCTACATGGTGATTTGGAAGAGGAAATCTATACGACTCACCGAAGGATTTAGGAGTATTGGGAAGGAAGATTGGGTTTGTAAACGAAAAGATCGCTTTATGGTTTGAAACAATCTCCGAGGCAAGGTACAAGCGATTTGATAGGTTTATGATGGGTCAGGAGTACACAAGAAGAAAATTTGACAACTGTGTGTATTTTCAAAGGCTACAAGGTGATACTCTCATTTATCTACTCTTATATGTTGATGATATGTTGATTGCTTCAAAGAATGTAGAAGAAATTGAGAAGTTAAAGGCTCAACTAAATCAAGAATTTGAGATGAAGGATTTAGGGGAAGCCAAGAAGATTCTCAAGATGGAGATAATTAGAGATAGAGGAAATGGCAAGGTTTGTTTGACACAAAAGCAGATCTAAAGAAGGTCTTACAACGTTTTGGCATAACTGAAAGTACAAAACCTGTAAGTACTCCACTTGCTCCTCATATAAAGCTTAGTGCGTCATTATCTCCAAGTACGCATGAAGAACGAGAGTATATGTCAAAAGTTCCGTATTCAAATGCGGTTGGTAGCTTGATCTATTCAATGGTGTGTACTAGGCTCGACATTTCACATGCGGCTTGGAATTGTGAGCGTATATGCATGATCCTGTAAAGGACATTGGCAAGTCAGAAGTGGATTTTACGGTATATTATAGGTACCGTAAACATTGGTTTGGTTTTTTGAGCGGGATGAAAATCTTAGTCAATTTGCTATTGGCTATGTTGATTCGATTATCTTGGTGATTTGGACAAGCGTGCCAACTACTCGGATATGTATTTACTCTTGCTAGAGCTCCAAAGTAAGTTGGAAATTTTCTTTGCACTCTGATTGCTTTGTCTACTACAGAGGCGAATACATGGCGTCTGAGGCGTGAAGGAAGCTATTTGGTTACAAGGGCTATTGGATGAATTGAAAATTAGTCAGAAGAAGATCACTATCTATTCTGACAGTCAGAGTGCTATTCACTTAGCAAAGAATCCAGTATTCCACTTTCGCACCAAGCATATAGATGTTCGTTACCACTTTGTGCAGGAAATTATTTCTGAAGGAAGAATCTTATTAGAGAAGATTGGGATTGCTGAGAATCCTGCAGATGTCTTAACAAAAGTAGTAACAATGATCAAGTTCAGTCACTGTTTGAACTTGATCAACATCCTCATGAGCTTGATTGTGCTTTTTGGCACATTTGGAGGTGTTGCAAAATTTGACAGAAGAATACAAAACTTTGAAGGTTTGCTAATTCGCCAAGGTGGACATTTGTTGAAAAATGGCTTTTAGCAAATTCACATGGGGTAGAAATGATAATGGAGAAAGGTTTAGGGACTTATATGAAATAGGCCAAGAAAAGGTTGTTTGTCCCACATTGATTAGAATTGAAAAGTGGGAAACTTTTGGGGCCTATATATAAGGACCTAAATCAATGTTAATTGTATCCCAAGTTGTAATTCCATTACTTCTTTTTGCAAGTGGTTCTTTCTTTAAGGACCCTTTAGTTTGCAAGTTTTGTTATATCTCCCATTTGTTTTGGGTATTTGTTGTATTGCCCAAATATTTGTAATATTGTTTTGGAGATAGTGGAGCTTTCTTTTGCAGCGCCCGAGGACGTAGGTTTTAATACCGAACCTCGTTAATTCCTGGTATTCTTTATTTTTGCATTTAATTTTGGCAATTTATTTATGCTTTATTACTTGTATTATTATATTCAATAAGCTAGCGTTAGAGTTTATGTTTCCGTTGCATAACAGGTTAAAACAAATGTAGATTCAATATTGTCTCCCAAAATTATTTGAAAAATTGGTCAAACTAATTAAAAAAAAACCAACAAATCTTTAAGTATTATTAATAGAAACAATCAAGATTATGTGCCAACACGTCGAGACGACTTCTATGATAATATATCATTTGTTAAGGACTCACATGGTTTTTAAAATCAGACGAAATATATATATATATTGACCCATGCTTAGAGGCCCATCATCGCATCTTCAAGAAGTTCGTTTACAGAGAAGGAGTTCGTCCCATGAAAAAATATAATAAGTGCAACATGCTAAAGAGATGAACAATCCACTCCTAGATTTTATTTTATTATAATTTTTCTTTGTATGAAGAGTTAGGCTTACAATGTTTTTTCATGGAGCCAACTCCTCACTGTAAAAGAACTTCTTGAATAGTTCCATGTGATGATTCTCCAAGCATATAATCAAAGACAAACTTCTTTCATCATATGGATTTGGCAAAATAAATGATGTCCCTTCCAAAGAAATAGTAGCTCGCCCCATATAGATTGGCTTGCCCCATCCAAAATCCGTATCATATACAGGCATTCGAAGCCAACTCACGATCTTTAGGTTAGGAAAATTGGAAGTGGGGGCTCTTTGCTTGAGAGTCATCTGATCACGATCATGTTGTTTCAGATAAGCTAATGCTGACTTCAAATACTCATCATTCACCTGCTTTAATGCTTCATGAATAATCTCCACGTTGTAAATCAATGATTTGATTGAATATCACCTACTAAGACAACCGGTGTAGCTCAATAATACATTCCCAAGATAGTCGAATGGGAGTGGAGGATTCAATCTTGATCGTCCATTTGTGGGTATATATAACTTGGTCTCTTGATCATCAGACAATCCACGTGCCTTGCATACGCAACGCCATATCTGTGCCGCTAAAATCTCATAAGTGGTATATGTGACACCATGATCTCTTCTTGCTTTTTCTTTTAAGGTGTTGATTTGATCAAATGATAGTTTAAGTCTAGCCATGGTGGGTATAGGACTTGACTGCGATTCATGAGCATTAACGTAAGTAGGAGCGTGGTATTCAACATGATCGAATTTAGGGGAAGGTGGTGTATAAGCATCAAGTATGGTTCGATCAATGAATGGTTGGATGTTGTCACAGAAGCCAAGTGTCATCTCAGCCCATAATTTGATGAAATGAAATGCGTAAGTTCCATCTCCCAATAAATGATCCCATCCAACTCCGAGACAAACTCCTCCACACTTGAAATAAGTCACCTACCAATAATAAGAAAGATTAATTATACAAAGATAGCAAAGTATCATTATGGGAGCTGAGGCGGGCGGAAGCCCGAGCCCAAGGGGCCCGATCCCAAGGCCCAATCTTAGGACCGCCTGGGCCCTGGCCCCCGGGAGGTGATCAAGCCCTGTGCCAATCCCTCTCTCTAGGGCCCGGGCTTGGACCATCCCCAAGCATGGGCCCAATTAATTTTAGAAGACCCCCTAACCTCCTAACAAATAATCAAAACCTTCTTGACAAGTAACCAAAACCCTTCTATAATATATGAGGTATAGGACCGATCCCAAGCCCACTCACAAAAGTAACGGACCCAAGATCAATCCCAACTAATTTAGGACCTGGGCCTGGGAGCAGGCACTCCTGCTTTGCCCACCTCTAAATTGGAGTCGCTCGATCACCATTACGTTGTTTCAATTTTATTATTTTAAAAATCTCAAAGAAACTTTTGGTATTTAATCAAACTTCATGAACATTATTTTGGATAGGATTTTTGGAATAATATTGGATAGTTGAGTAGGGTTATAATTACGAAAATATGATTTGAAAATATGTGTTTGGTAGATTATTTTTACCTTGATATTTGTGTTTGAATATTTGATTGATATATTTTTTTATAAATGATTTATTAATATAATATTTTGGTGGATTTTGTTAAAATAATGTATTATTATATATAACTTATCAATTTGGGACAGATTTGGTGGTGTGGGATGGTTCACGGTGGTGGGTGGTTGAGTTGAATGTGCAACAAATCTGGTGGTGTGGGGTGGTTCACGGTGATAGGTGGTTCACGGTGTGAAGAAAACTGAGAAAATAAAGTTGGATGCGTTATGTTTGGTATTTGTAGGTGGAGAAGAAGTTGGATGGAAGAAGAAGAAGTTTGTAAACATGGTGAAACACTGATGCAGTGAAGAAGATGAGAAAATGAAATAAAAATGAGAAAGAGAAAAAAAAGCTGCAAAGAAGTTGGATGGAAGAAGAAGAAGTTTGTAAACGTGGTGAAGAGAAAATGAAAAAAAAAATGAGAAAGGGAACAAAAAAGCTGCAAAAAGTTTTAACGGTCAAAAACATATCAGGATCAATTTTTTCAGAATTCAATTGTATGAATAATAAGCCAAACACTATTCAAATAATCGGTTCCAGAATATGAAAATAAATAATGAACCAAACGCGCTGATTGTTATTAGCTTATACTTTTGAGTAACAATTAATGTATGATTTCTTGATTTTCATACCTGTAACACAAGCAGTGGATAAGAAGAAAAATCCCTTGCCGAATAATCAAAAGCTGGAACCAGCTGCCTCATCTTCAAGCTTGGACAGAAGTCATCTTCACCAAACTCTTCATCAATAGCACAACTTGTTTCAGCCTCCATGAACAAAGCTCCCTCTCCATTGCACTCAATCTGCAGCCTCCCATTTTCATCCCTTCCCAACCTCCCAGCCAAAGGGTAGAACCCCACAAGAGCTTTGCTCAAAGCCTCCTTAAGCAGAGAAGTGTCAAAGAAATTATTGGATTTATCAGACGCTGCAGGCAGCGGTGGCCGCCTGTAGAAGTAAACGAGAGGGGTATGACCTTTGTGTTGGTGCAACAGGTCCAAGTTGGAGATCCATAGAGAATGGTAGGGAGTTTCTTGATCAGGGCGTACAATACTTGTCTTCTTTACGTGAATCTCCATTGATGATTCTTCTTCTTTGCTTGTTTGCTTGATTGATTGATTTTGTTGACTAGAGCTTTAGATTCAATGACAGAGAATAACATAAAAGTAGTTGCGGTATTGATATCAATGGCCCCGCGTTATTCCTAAAGAAGATTAAAATAATTCCCCGCATTTATTTCGAAAGAAGATTTAATAACTCCCTCGATCCTTGACTTGGGAAAAATCAGTTTAGCCCAGAAGTTTTTAAATAGTAAACTTTGACCCAAACAGTGACTGATTACTCGAACTCCTCACCTAGCACGTGTTTTTTTTTCTCATTTTAGACCCAAATCAGAATTAAGAATGAGGGTATTTGAATCAAGAATTCAAGAAGAATTATGGCGTGGTGTGTTGATTTATAATTGAAATTATATATGACTAGAGAGATATACGAGGAGAAGTAACGATTTTTTTTTTCTTTAAAAAAAAAAAGAGATGATAGATAAAAATATTAGAATTAAAAAAAATATATATTCTATTTATAATTTTATAGATTTCGCTAAATCTAGTGCTAGATTTAAGTTTGGAACAATAGTATAAAATATCATGAAATACATTGTTTTCTTATGAGAGTTTTATGAGTTAAAATTTATCTTTTATTTCTTTATAAATATTAATATTTAGGGGATTTTTTTAACTTTGAGTAATACTACATCCACGAACTTCTCTTACAACCTTAACATAACAGCTGAGTTGACACTGTGACGTCTCACATCCAAAGGCACAAAATGATTTTGACTAGACCTAAAGCTTCATAGGAAACGATCGTTCTTTATTGAAGAAATGATTGTTCCTCACAAAAGGAATAGTTATTCCTTATGAATAAACGTATGGACAATCCTTAAGGTATGGTCATATCCTTCAATAAGGTATGGTGATATATACTTTATTGAAGGAATGACTATTCATTTCTAATCAAAGTTATTTAATGTCTTAGATATGATGAAAGCTTACGTGAAAGTGTCAACTCTACTACCACGTTAGGATTGTAAGAGAAGACTGTGATATTGAATTGTAAACGTAATATTTTTCTTTAACTTTTACTTGTTTAATTCAATTTTTTTTTTTTTTATAAGGACTCTTCAGCCCTTTGATAGGATCTAGATTTTAAGTAATCGAAATTTGCAATGGAAAGTCATTTTACGGTGAAGTGCTATTGTTAGAACTGTTTAGGTGAATAGTGTCAATTTTTAGAACCTACGAGCTAAACTGTTACTTTGCCAAATTTCAAGCAGAATATTTAATTCCTTTAAAAATATGTCAACACATGTTTCACGTGTTATTAAAATAAATATATCAACCCTTCCTAACAACTAATCATTTATATTTATATATATATATATATATATATATATATATATATATATATATATATATATATATATATATATAATGGCTGAAGCCTATATGGCTAGCCGTCAATCTCTTACGGTTTCGTACAGTGGCGGATTTACTTAATGACGAGTGGGGGCCACGGCCTCCACTCAAATTTTAAAAAAGTTTTAGATTCCATAAATATTTTTATTTATTTACATTTTACCCCCTATAAAACTTTGACATTTCGCCCCCACAAGACTTTGACATTTTCCCTCCTATATAACTTCGACATTTTGGGAAAAGAAAAGCTTTTTTGGTTTTTGAACTCTTACAATTCCAGAACAAAACACACGCTAAAAAGTAAAACCTCTCTTTCCTCTTTCTCTCTTCCCTTTTTTTCTCATGGTGCAGGTCAGCAGGTGCTCTAACTCTCAGCCTCTCTCAGACTCTTGACTCTCAGTCTCTCACCAAACTCTCCTTCCAAGGCTGAACGGCTGAACCAACATCCAGCAGTACTTTTCATCCATTTATCAAAGGTAATGTCCCTAATCCTAAAGGCTAAATCCCTAATTTTCTCTATTCATTCCATGTTTTACAGTTTTAGAACTTTTTTTATTGTAGTTTCCAATAAAATTGAGTATTTTATATTTAGAATTTGTGATTTACTAAACTTGAATCTTGCTCCTAATGGCCAACTAGAGTCTTTGAAATTGAAGGGGCCCTTACCATTTAGCCAATGTAGCAATGCCCATTGCCCAGACGTCCCCACGCACAATGAAAAATAGGACAAAAATAAATTATTCATTCATCAAGAATCATGCCTCATTTACTGCTGATGGTTGGATTTGGAACTTGGATCATGTTACATGTATAATTTCAGTTTGTTTTTTTTAATTTAATTATTATTGAGAAATAAGTTTGGCTTGGTTACTTTGGTAGGTGTATTTTAATTTTAATCCACTCAATTGGGAAAGGCAAAAAAAAAAAAACAAAAATGAAAGAGTTCTCAAAACTCTATGCATGGCCTTTATTGAATCAACCCCACGGTCCCCACTTGAATTTGTGAATCTCCTTTTTGCCATGTTTATCAAAAGTGTAACTTTGTTCTCCAGAGATATCAATACAGGTTATAAATTTCAATTGGAAACTATTCATGACCCCCACGACCCCACTTATTTATTTATTGATTCAAAGTGTAAATGAAATGAAGATTAGATGATTGTAACCAATATATCTCACTGCTTAGCTGGACCCTCCTGCACTTTTCAGCCCTTAACACGTAACCCATTCATCCATTCTTCTTCATTTAGTTCTCAGTACGGTTCAGTTTTTCTGTATTTATTTCAGTGTTGCTTTTTAAGAATAGGAGACTTGGTTAATTTTTAGATTTCCATACAAAAAGTTTAGTTTTTATTTCATTTAAAATAAAGCAATACTATTATGTATTAGAAAAATGAGAAAAGATAATGAAAAAATAAAGTGTGGTTAGAATTTTGAGGGGCTTAAAAGTTTCTTTAAAAAAGGGAGAGGGGTGGTCCATGGCCACATTTACATGTCCTAGTAGGGATGATTCAAGAGGAGTCTTCTCTTCAATAAATGTCAAAGTTACACTATATAATAGTTCTTTGTTGACAATATCAAAAACTTTTTAAACTTTATAAACATAAACAACTAATTATTTATTGTTTGTAAAGATTAGCTTGAGAAATCATTGTATGTGTATCTTTTCTTTCATCCTCATTAAATTACTTGACTAAGTCAAATTTTATAAAAGGAGTTGACTTCTTTTTTCTATAAATATGCATGATTCATGTTAAATGAGTCTAAACGAAATTCAAACCCACAAAATATCACATTCTTATTGTCTTTCCATTACTATATATGTAAATCACTATGGGTTACTATGTATGTCTTATTGTCTTTTCATTACTATGTATGTAAATCACTATAGGTTATTAATCTTGTACAATTCCTTATTGTTTTATTTCTTTAAAACTTCTTATTAGGTATGCAATATGGATAAATTTCTCAAAAGAAAATCAGCAATAGATCAATCATCCTCATCAGCCCAAGAAAGTAAAGCCAATGATAAAGAAAATGATCCATTAAAAGAAAGTCATGTAGAACTTGAAGCCATCTTGAAAGATCTTCCATCTGATCCAGCTCTACGACCTAAAATCAATCATTATCATCCTAATTATAGGGATGCAATTAGAAGATTTTACTTGAAGGGGTTAGCCATTGCCTCGAAATCATGCATTTCCACTGACAAAATTTGGAAAAGGATATCGTCGATTTAATCCTGCTTGGTTTGATGTGTATGGCGATTGGCTTGAGTATAGTATGACCAAAGATGCTGCATTTTGTTTGTATTGTTATCTTTTTAGACCTTTCATTATAAGCCAAGCTGGTAGTGACGCTTTCGTTAGTGAGGGATTTTGTAATTGGAAGAAACCAGAACGCTTTCAAATTCATGTTGGCTAGCCAAATAGTGCTCATAACCAAGCACGACAGAGTTGTGTGAATTTAATGAATCAAAAGCAACATATTGAAGTGGCTCTATCTAAGCAATCAGATCAAGTTAGGACTGAATACCGAACTCGCTTGACTACATCCATTGTTTGCATTAGATTTCTTTTGCATCAAGGGTTGGCATTTCGTGGTCATGATGAAACTGAAGACTCAAAGAACCAAGGTAACTTTCCCGGACTTCTTTATTTTCTAGCTCAGCATAATGAACATTTTAAGGGTGTTGTTTTGAAGAATGCACCTGGGAATCTTAAATTGATAGCACCAAGTGATTCGTAAAGATACTCGTGAATGCCGCAAAGAAATGAAACCACAAAAGCTATCATTAGTGATCTTAGAGATGACATATTTTCAGTTTTGATTGATGAGTCTCATGATGTGTCAATTAAAGAACAAATGGCTATTGCTATACGTTATGTAGATAAAAGGGTCATGTACTTGAGCGATTTCTTGGCATTGTACATGTTAGTGACACAAGCAAAGATCACTTAAGATGGCTCTTGAGTCATTATTCTGTCAACATGGATTGAGTTTGTCAAGATTACGTGGACAAGGTTATGATGGGGCAAGTAATATGCAAGGATAATTTAATGGTCTGAAAAGTTTGATTTTGAGGGAGAATGAATATGCTTATTATGTTCACTATTTTGCTCACCAACTTCAGTTGACACTTGTAGCTGTTGCAAAAAATAACATTTATATTGCTTCATTTTTTAGCTTGGTTACTAATCTGATAAATGTTGTTGGAGGTTCATGCAAGCATCGAGACATGCTTCGGGAGAGCCAAATTAATAAACTTGTTCAAGCACTAGAAATTGGTGAAGTTAGCAAGGGACGAGGTTTGAATCAAGAGACAAGTCTAAAACGACCTAGTGATACACATTGGGGCTCGTATTATTACACATTGATCAACTTAATCCTTTTGTTATCTTCTGTGGGCGATGTGCTTGAGGTTATTGAAGAAGATGGTTTAAATCCTGAACAAAGGGGTAAAACATGTAATCTATTAGATTTAATCTATTCCTTTGATTTTGCATTTAACTTACATATGATGAAAAGTATATTGGCGATTACTAATGAGTTGTCACAAGCATTGTAGAGAAAAGATCAAGACATTGTAAATGCTATGGCTCTAGTCAAAGTTTCCAAACAACGGTTACAATTGTTGAGAGATGAAGGATGAGAATCTTTGTTGAGTGAAGTTTCTTCATTTTGCCAAAAGCATGATATTGCCATTTTGAATATGGATGATATGTTTGCAATTCGAGGGCGGCACGAAGAGTTGAGCACATGACAAATTTGCATCACTATCGAGTTGAATTGTTTTATACTGTGATAGATATGCAACTTCAAGAACTTAACACTCTTTTCACTAAGGTTAGTACTGAGCTGCTTCTTTGTATGGCATGGTTAGATCCAAGTAATTCATTCTCTGCTTTTGACAATCATAAGTTGATTCGTTTTGCCTAGTTTTATCCATCTGATTTTTCTGCATTTGAGTTGATGATACTTGAGAACCAGGCTGAGACTTATGTTATTGACATGCGTTCTTGTGAGGAATTCTCTAAGTTACAAGGAATTGGTGATTTGGCTAAGAATTTAGTTTTCTTTAAAAAAGACATTTTGTATCCATTGGTGTATAAGCTTGTGAAACTTGCATTGGTTTTACCAGTTGCGACTGCAACCGTTGAAAGGGCTTTTTCTGCAATGAATATTGTGCAAAGTCGTTTACGCAATCGAATGAGAGATCAATGGATGAATGATTGTTTGGTCACCTATATTGAGAAAGATGTATTTGATACAATTGACGATGAGATGATTATCCAACGTTTTCAGAATATGAAAACTCGTCGAGGACAATTGTAAAAAAATTGTGTTTTTTGAATATATGTATTTGTATTTTGTAACTTTTTGTTGAAGTTCATCCTAATGAAAAAAAAAGTATAGTTATGATTGGTTCAATTTTTTTTTTGTTTATTTTTTGCCCCCATCGAGTGAAATTCCTGGATCCGTCACTGGTTTCACAAAAATAATAAACGTATCAAAGGTTTTGAAAAGTAATAGATACATTAAAAAAGTTTGAGTACGTACACAGATATATTTGTCAAATTAGAAATCATTAATTTGTTCCAAAGTAGATTTTCAGCATTATGAATGTTATGCCTTGGAAGATGAAGGGCTGACGTGGGAAAATCGTGTGAAGAGCGACCTGCTCCCGTTAGAGCCACACGCACACGTCAGACCTTCCACATGATATGGAGCTCACACGCGTCCATTTTTTTGCAGCAAATCGTGCGAAGTCACTTGGGAAGAGGGAAATGGGACGTAAAGTCAGATTATATCCTGACAATCACACCAACCCATGGATTTAATGATGATTACACACTTCAATTTGATATAAAATGAAGAAGACCCATTCATTAAAAGGATTCGACCATTCTTTACATGAAATAAACTCTCTCTCCTGTAAAAAACACTTACTTTTCATAACTCTTATGTACGCCATTTCGCGACCGACCCTCCACACCAACATCAATATAAATCAGTGGACGTAGGATTCACTACCTTAGCATCCGAACCACTTTAAAAGTCTTCCTTGTATTTATTTCACTTCATATATCCATTATCACGTGTGGTAATTCATCAAATAGTAATATCTACGTGACAATTGGTTGGTGCCAAAAACGAGCATCAACATTAACGCTAGGAAGGATGGCGATTTGTCTACCCTTCATCAGAGAATCTTTGACCTACGGGTCTCACACCTATAATGGCCCGCCAGGTATGAACCTAAGCAGTGAACCGGGCATCTTGAAGGAGTCCCCAGCCCGAGGGACCCACCCGCCCAACCAACATACCTCCGGGTTGCAAAATGCCGCTAGGAATACCCCGATGTCCATAAGCGGACCTGCTATCGAGAAGCTACCCGAGGTTCGACAATACTCTCAGAGCAGGTCCGACGGTTGGACCGTTTGGACGGCGTATCGCTCTGCATGAGCGGATGCAATAAGCCGGGGGCGCTGCGAGTTGCACGAAAGTGCGGCAAAGGGAAATAGCAAGTCTGCACTGCAGTAGCGTAAGCCGCAAGGGAGGTGCAAGTGGCAAAAAATAAGCCCTCTACGGGCTCCCAAGGGCAGCCGAATACAAAAAGGCGCCTCGAGGTGGTGTCGAAGCCGAGACTCGGTGAAAAAGTAAACCCCGAGTGTCCCCATGCCACGTCAGCAGCAAACCCAAGCGGAAATGTTGGGCACGATGATTCCGATCACCACCGAACGATCCCGTCGTCCCATCGAGGGTAGGCCCCCGCATCTGTGGGGCGGATTAACGTACCACCTCGGACGTGAAAATGCCCCACCCCGCAGAACACATCGCCTTCTGCAGCCTCCTAGTCGGCGCTGCGTGCGCGTGGAAATACCAGGTTGAGGCGGGAGGGATCCGACCTCGGCTCTCCACCCCCGAAGCCAACTGATCGGGAAGGCCAGGGCTCGTGCTGGGTGAAAGCAATCACAGGTTGGCTCCGTTACAAATTGAGGAGTTGCAGCGAGCTGAGCAAGTTGGGGAGCGTGAAAGCAGTGCGGAGTCACCTCAAGCTATCCCCCATTTTCCCTCCCACGAAGTGCTAGTGCACCACTTCCACCGGGGTGGTTCGAATGCCGATATGCGACCGCTTGATGGAAATTATGACCCGCAGGATCATTTATATGAGTTCAACGACCTGATGGAGCTCCACCAGGTTTTGGACCTCGCGAAATGCCGTTGTTTGGCCGTGCGCGACTTCTCACACCAAACGGTGGTTAAGGTCGCCCCTGGTGGGATCGATCATTCGTGGCCTCGATGAGCACGACGCCTGCGGCATTTCCAAGCCAATCGGAAAATTTTCAATGCCTTTGAGCTACCTCAAGAACATAAGGCAAGAAAGAGCGAATCCTCAGTTGGTTACATTGATGCTTCCACAGGGAACTCAACAAAGTGGCACACGCCTCCAAGAGTCCATCCGAACCCCTTATGATAGCCTGATTCGCCCGCAAATTGCTTTGTGGAAAGAAGCTGGCAGTTGAGGGCGACATTTCCTCACCAAAGTTCTATAACCTGGCGTAAAAGTATCTCCGGATAGAGAATTTGTCCAGGCACTCCGCCGCGCGATCACGGCACTTCTTCCAAAGAAGACGCTGGTCGGGAGATCAACAAAGTAGCCGATCGCAGAGACACCTGTAGTCGTGAAAAGGGGAAAAAACCCCGCTACGAAAGAAAAAAGTCCTATGCTCACCTGTTCTCGTCCGCGATCGCGACGGGGTTAATATACTCCGCCCGAATGTGTTATGTCGCAATCCTCGATAAATCCAGAAGGCTGCCTGCCTCGGGTGAGCCCGAACCCATGAAAACCCCCGCTACGGCCGAGAAACGGAAAAAAGTACTGCCGTTACCATCAGGATAATGGGCACCTCACTGATGAATGCCGAGCTCTAAAGCAGGCTATCGAAGAGCTCATCAAGAAGGGGCACTTCAAGGAGTACATTGACGACTCCCCAAAAGAGAACCAAGGGTAGCAAAAGAAAAAGCGCCGTGATCGCAAAGCAGGTATGATAGTGTTAACATAATTTTGAGGACCCGCACCTCGCGGGAAACACGCGAGGAGCAAGAAAGATATGCTCTTGACGCCTACGACTCGATCGGGGGAGGGGGTAATGAATACTTCGCGACGACCTCGAAAGCCGAGAAAAGGAAGGCCGGTCCAATACTGCGAGAAGGAAGCGGCTCGCTTACACCATCCTCACGAGGATGCTCACGTAATCACGCCCGATAGGGTGTTATAATGTCAGTAATGCTCGTGGATAATGAAGCTCCCTGAACATTACGTCAAATGCAAACTTACCGATAGAATGAACACCGGCGGCCTGAGGCCACCAGCCTGACCTCGTGCCTGCATGCAGTTTACAGGGATCACCGATCCCTATGGAACAATTCAGCCTCCCGATCCACGCTCGCGCTCTGACGAGGTGACTGTTCTGAGCTCTTGGTCGTGGGTACCGCCCGTGACCCGGCCGAATGGAATCTTAGGGCGACCTCTACCGAGAACTTTGGGTGCTCACTTCCATCTATCATCTCAAGATGAAGTTCCCCACTCCAACGGGGATAGAGGAGGTAAGCGGATCGTGCCGCATCTCGCGAATGCTATGTAAAATCGGTCCGATGGCCAACAAAGGAAAGGGCATTTCGCGGTTGGTGCACCCCTCATTGACTATGGCGAGCGCGTCGAGCCACTGACTGGTACGGAGGATAACATAGATCCGCGAGTCGAAATCCGGCGGCCGGTGGAGGATGCATCGAAGTTTGATTGATCCAAAAGAGCCAAGGCTGAAAGTCCTTGAAGATCGGAAGCTGTCTCGAATCCTCGCTCGACCTAAGAGCTAGTAAGCTTGCGAGGGAGAACATTGATGTGTTCACCACCGGTCGCATGCGATATGGTGGGATCGAGCGCAAACATTATTTTCCATCCAGCTAAACGTCAACGGTGAAGCCAAGCCGTCACCTTTTGAAAAGAGGGAGGGCAATGGATCCCGAGCAAGACACGCCACATTAAAATGAAGTGGAGAACCTTCTCCGAATGGATCTGTGTGAGGCCTCTCTGGGACACAGGGTTGCCTTCCCGGAATCCTATAAGCCAAGGCGGACTGCGTGGACTTGCGCTATGAAAGCAAACTTGAAAAGAGCGGGCCCCTTTCCCCACCAAGAATCGACGCTCGTGATGCCACCCTCCTCGGGAACACGAGCCATTAAGCTTCATGGATGCATATTCGGGATCTGAATCAAATCCCAGTGTATAAATCGAATAGGAGCATACGACCTTCATAACGGAATGAGACATGCTGTACAAAGTCATGCCCTTCTGAACCTTGCAAGAATGCGGGAGAGACCTATCGAGGTTGGTCAACCCAATATTCTCCGCCAGATTGGGAGGACAATGAAGGTCTATGTGGGACGACATGCCCGGTCAAATCCTAGGTCACCTCGAGCATATTACGTCTCACCGAGATGTTTGACATACTCCGCCTCCTACAGATGAAGTCAACCCTCTCAAATGTTCGTCGGGTATCGTCGGGAAGTTCCCGGGATATATGGTCAATCAACAGGGCATAGAAATAAACCTCGAAAAGATCCAAGCTGCGCTCGATATGGAGCCCTGGAGCCAGTTTTTGCGGTCTAGTGCAGCCAGGCGAATAGCGCACTAAGAGTAGCCTCCCATATCAAGGAGTAATAGCATGTTACCATTACGAATAATGTTCAAGGCCGAATAAATTGAGTGGAGCTAGAATCCAGCCGACATTCCAGTATAAAAGAGCATCTTGGGGAAGCCTTACCTCTCCTCTCTAAGCCTCTTCCACGAAATCCCTGCTCATCTACCTGTCCGTGTCTCGATCGCAATGTGTACCTGGTAATACGGGAAGAGGAAAAAGCCTCAGTGGCGGTATATTATGCAAGAAGTAAGCATGTCTGTCGGATGCCGAGATGCGGTACGGAAATGGCGACTAGCTTTTGCCCTGTGCCAAGTCGTGTCCAAAGACACGACCTTACTTCCATGCCCATACAATCAACGTAATGACAAGTTACCCTCCTCAATAGTCCTTTCGAAACCGGAGGCCTCGGGTAAAGCTGCTAAATGGGCCATGGAGTGACGCCTCGACTAAAGTATACGCCTGTGTCGACCATCAAAAGGCGTCTGTGACTTCATCTCGAATTTTCCTATCTCCCAGGCGAGCAAACAGTCCCTAGCGGAAGTCGAGGCAAGCTAGTAATTGAACGCACCAGCCGACTTGGAACCTCTACGTTCGCGAGTCATCAAACGAAAGAAAGCGTGCGGTCTTCTACGGTAAGCCCCGGGGCTTTCGAATTCATGGTATTCTAAGGTTCGTTCCCGCGACCAAGCAAGTAGTCCAGATGCCGCTCACGCTCAGCGAGTTGCGACTTGCCAAAGAAATGGGTGCGGCGATCGTATTTATAATGACTCTATCCTTGGAATAATCGAACCAGATCCTGAGGAATACCAACGAAGCTAAGGAAGAGAACATGGTCTGCACCGAAAGAAGCCGGAAGGTCCTCTGGGGCAGGGGTCGTTAAGCACTTTGAAATCACTCGATCCCCTGGAGAGCAAGCTATGTGGGCGCCTTGGCAAAGATAGCCTTGTCATTAGATTCGAGGCTCCCGATAACATTCCTGTTCGTTTGTCGGTTAATAAGACTATCATTTCGCGAATAGGCCATGTAGCGGTCGATCCGATTCCCTGGATGACTCCCATTGTCCGATACCGGATGGGACGGGCCCACCTGGCAGCGAGGTCGAAGCAAGAGTCCCGCAAGTAAGGTCCTGCTTGCTTCACACTCGCGGGGATCTCGTATGAGAAGAGAGGATTCATATCCCTCTCCTCCGATCGTAACCAATGCAGACACATCATGAGGAAAATTCATGAAGGATCTCATGGTAACCACACAATCCTCGATCGCTTGTGAAATAAGTTGTTCGTCAGATATTATTGGCCCCGAATCCAAGAAGATGCGCACAACTTTGTCAAAAAGTGCGACAAATGCCGAAGTTCGCGAACATTCCGCGAGCCCCATCTCACGAGCCGACATTATGACCACCCGGCCATTTTCCATATGGGGGATTGACCTTATCACCCCATGCCAATAGGGAAAGGGAGGGAGGGGTTAAGTATGCCGTGGTCGCGTAGACTATTTCACAAAATGGGTCGGAAGAGCCGAAACTAGCCGCGATCACGACGGGAAAGCTGAAGACTTCGTTTTCAAGAACATAGTGTGCTACGAAATTCCTCACACCCTCATCTTAGATAATGGGAAGCGGCGATAATGAGGAGTTCAAGCAGCTTCGCGACGTCGGGCATCCATAAAAAATTTGCCTCGGTCCGCGACATGCGAATGGCCGAAGTTAGCCGAATAACAAGCCGTAAGCACACTACGAAGGCCGCTCGGGGCGGCCCGGAAAGGGAAAGTGGGTGCAGCCTCCCTAAGTATTGTGGGTGTACGTGAACTCCAAGATCCTCCACCTGAAACCCCATTTTCGCTAGCCTATGGCTGTCGATGATCCTTGTAGAGGTGGAATCGGGTTCTCTTCGAGGGACTTGTACGATGAGGTCAAAAACGAAGTGCTTATGAGGACAAGTTTGGACTTGGTCGAGACACATGAACAAGGCGGTAAGGGTAGCGACCTGCCGCCGCCGAGCAAAAAGGTTCTTCGACTCAAAGGTCAAGCGAAGAGACTTCCAGTCCTGAGACCTTGTGCTAAAGGAAGTTCTCCTTGGGACCAGAGAGCCAAGTGCGGGGGTACTAGGGCCTAACTAGGAAAGTCCGTCGACAAAGTAATCAGACTCGGGACCTACCATCTCAAAAGATTGAATGGCTCCAAAGTACCCAGAGCTTGGAATGCCGAGCACCTCCGGCCATACTATTAGTAATCTCAAACTCAGCTCGATTTTTGTTAATTTCTTTTAAGTATTACTTTATTCGCTCGAAACAGTTTGTATGTGTTCTGCTCGCATGTAATAATTCGTAGACAATTGCTTATGTAAATCTCGAATTGTAAATTGTACATACAATATATAAAAAAAGCGAACTGCAAATTGAAAAGATTGTTCCATTCATTTACAAAGTCAAAAGACCCGATTACAGCAGGGACAACTCATTACGCTTAAGGCTGGTCGGGGGATCCTTTGATCCAGAACCCCCTGCCTGGTCGGGTTGTTGGGCGCCCGCAGCCTCCGAGATCGTCCCTCTTTGGCCATGATCCGCAAAGTCACTTGCCAACTCTCCGGTGGACGTGTCCAAATCCGGGTTCCGCCTTGCTCTGAGGGAGTAGATAGCCCGATTGCCCGATCAGGCCTTTTCTTCCGTGTCCTCGACCTGGTTCTGCATTTCTGATCGGACGATTTTGTCCTGACTCTCCTGGAGCTCGGCCTCAAGAGCTTGCCTGTGTTGCTCACCTAGGCCGAGCTTCGTCAAGGTCGCTTGAGCTCCCGATCTTTTCCCCAACCTCCGGCCAGAGCACGGTTGTCCTTTGAAGTTCTCGCTTCCTCCACACGCCGTTCCGAGCTCCGCCCTGCCACAGGGAAGTCCACCGTCGTGACGGCCGTCCCTTTTGGTTCGATACACATCGCCAAGCCTTGAAGGCGCTTGGGTTCTTTCCGCCCTTCTTAGCGGACTCCAAAGCTTTGCCTTGTCGACCTCCTCCTCTAGGTCGCTTGTCCCCTTTCTAGCCCCAGCCGCGTCTTTTCCATGGCCATCCTCATCGCAAGTAACGCCTGCGAGCAAGATATAAGTTAGTGGAATAAATCGAATGAAGTCTTGAGTTCAACTTATTTACCTTGCTCAGATGCTGGAACGACATGTCCATCAGATCATCGCCCGTATCAGCGAACTCGTCGTATGACTCGGGTGCAGTGGGCACTCGAGCAAGCCATAGACTATCAGTTGCAGTGCTGGGCGACTCTAAGCAGTACAGGCATATCCTTACTTCCTTGCCGGCGCATACATCATTGACTCTTTGCCCAGACCTCTTGCAGGTTCTTAGTAGCGTCCTCGCGAGGTTCCTCCGCCAGTTCGGTTTTAGACTCTTGAACCTGGACCACATTTCCTCTTCTTAGGACCTTGGGCCGAGCCTTCCTCCCGGGACGACGAGACGGTGCTCAAGTGACTGTTTTGTCCTGGTCGCTTGCTTGTCTGGGTCGCTGGCGACTGCTCAGTGGTTGTGCCTAATACACAGGCGCTTCGGAGGTCTCTCTCCCTCCTCGATCGAGGGAAAACAAATGGTGCTCGCGGGGCCCTACCCTCCTTTGGGGGCATGGTCTCCCTGCATTTAAGCTCTCGGATTGGGAATTTATTCCGACCGAGAAAGGGACCAGTATAACTCACCTTCTGTGGGGTTCTAACGACGCCTTGTCGGTGAAAAAAATCGTACTTCCGGCAGTTCGCAGCTTGTCACAAGCTTCCTCGTCGCCCCGTTGCTCATCGTCCAAGCACCCAAAAGATACAAGTCTGTCTAGGTCGGGCGAGTAGCCTTTGCTCTTTCCGTTCTATTAATCGCAAAAAGAAAACAAAGTCGTTACAATGGATCAAGCGAAAGCGATAAACAACCCGGTTGAAAGAAAACCTACTTGGATCGGAAAATGGCAAAGGTGCCGTTATAAAAGAAAAAAGAAAAACTTTGTCTCGTGAGCCCCGCATTCTTTGGGATAGCGTGTATCCCCGCGGGTAATGGTAGGTCGCCGAGTGAAATAATCTCGAGATCCTTGTCCCACCCTGCTCTTGGCTTAAGGTATAGGCGACGCTCCGCATCGCCGCCGTTGGCTCTCCCGGAAGCCGTTCGCGGGCACGCGTGTACGCAGCGACGCGATGACATACGCGTTGCGTTAAGCTGCATCGGTGGCGATCCCGAAATGATCCAGACCGACCTGATGAAAGGATGGAAGGGAATCCTCCCCCACCCTTGAAGATCTCCTCAAAGATCGCAGCGAAGGCCGGGCCGCGGGGACGTCATGCTGACCCACCAGTATGGTCGAGGAACACCTCTGTGCGAGATGTCAGGCTTGCTTCTTTATTCATAAATTCCTCGGGGGTGAGAAGTGACATCGAGAGCTGCATCCCTGGGAGCTCCCGCGAGGACAGTGCCAGCCTCCGCCCTCCCATTTAAGGTCCACGGATGTTGCGGTTCCCATTCCAGGTTCCTGCAACATCGGAGACACGGTCATTTAGGCCTCGTGTTTGCCTCCACGGCGGCGAGGGGACAAAAACTTAAAACTCAACGGTGATTCAAGCCGCCATCCACGGCCTCCGAATCAATGGCGTCGCATCTGGTGGAAACAGGAAGACCCAAGCGCCGTGGTTCAACCAAACCATTGCAAAAAAGAAAGAAGGGAAAAGGAGAACCTTACTCTGGGATATGGTAGGGGCCGGGGCCCTTGGGTTTTGGTTGCTCGAAAAGCACTGGGACGGGAGAGAATGATTCTTGGTTTGCAAAAAGTTTGTCACCCGAAGCGAAAGAAAGGGTGACCTCATCTCGAAAATACAAAGTTTTTATATGGATTGAGAATTGCAGTTCACAGCCGGCCGGGCCCAAAGGCAGCGCTTCTCTCCCCTCATTAAATGCGCCCCCACGCCGCATTAAATGCCAGTAAAAGGGGCGCAGTTTCAAACCCACGTCGCATTAAATGCGTAATAGGGGTTATCGTTTCAAATGTGTTACACAATCAATGTTGTCAAACGGGCGTTGGGTCATCCTCTAACGCGCCCAATGTGTCCGCGCAGCGCAATGCGTGCGAGCTGTTCTCTGTGCTGACGTTCATTGAACCTGCAAGGTGTTCTGGGAAAGGTATCTTAAAGTCAAGTCCGAGTCGCTAGGATGAAGATTGTCGAGGTCGCTTAGACAAGGATCGCGAGATCGTGTTATCCACGAGTGGGCAGCCAGCTCGTCCCACGTCCAGTCGGGCCTGACGCACCTCCTGGATGTGACTTAGTTTCCAAGGCTCGATTCTCAAACCTTACAAACTGGGGAGGGCTTCATGCCTTGGAAGATGAAGGGCTGATGGGAAAATCGTGTGCGACACATCCCCGTGAGCCAGCTGCGTCGCCTTGCCACATGATATGAAGCTCACAGTACCGCCCATTTTTTCTCGCAAAGAAATGCGAAGTCACTTGGGAAGAGGGAAATGGGACGTAAAGCCAGATTATATCTTGACAATCACACCAACCCATGGATTTAATGATGATTACACGCTTCAGTTTGATATAAAATGAAGAAGAAAATAGCTTCCGCCCAAAAATAAAAATAAAAATAAAGAGGTACAGAGGATGCAATCATTAACGTACGGCCCATCTCAGAAATATGGCAGTGTTTACGTTCAACCACCCCTTCATTAAAAGGATTCGGCCATTCTTTACATGAAATAAACTCTCTCCCGTAAAAACACTTACTTTTCATAACTTCTTATATGCGTCGATCGCTCTTGTTGACCTGACCCACACCAACATCAATATAAATCAGTGGACGTAGGATTCGCTACCTTAGCATCCGAACCACTTTAAAAGTCTTCCTTGCATTTATTTCACTTCATATATCCATTATCACGTGTGGTAATTCATCAAATAGTAATATCTACGTGACAATTGGTTGGTGCCAAAAACGAGCATCAACAATGAAAATTCCAATAAGTTATTTAATGGGTTCTCCAAATTCATAGAGTCAACTGTTAATCCCCTCTTATGGTATCAATTAACAACAATTTTGTCCCTCAAATACCTAAAATAACAATTTACCCATTATCATACGCATATTTTGAAGGTTTTAGTATTTAATTTAACAAATTAAGAGTAAATTGTGCTAGACATAAAATAAAAACCCTAATGAAATAATAACATCTAAGTTCCATTCATAAGATTACATACGGCTGAAATGTCATATGCTTATTCAAGGAACCTCGTGTGTTATATATGAGTCTAAATACTCTAACATTAAAACTCTTATGTATTATGTGTTCCAAATACGGAGGCACGATTCATGACATTTTCAAAAGAAGAAAACAAGGAAAACATAAACATAAAAAAATGGTGAAACGCAAAAGAAGATGTTATTCATGAGCCATGTTACAACGTTAATAAAGTTGAACAATTCACTCCTATTTTATTTTCATAAAGAGCTAGGCTTATAATATTTTTTCATGAGGGCAACTCCCTCGATGTATATCAACTTCTTGAAGAGTTCCATGTGATGAGTCTCTAAGCATATAATCAAAGATAAACTCCTTTCATTAGATGGGCTTGACAGGATAAATGAAGCTCCTTCAGAAGGGATAGTAGCTCGGCCCATAAAAATTGGGCTGCCCCATCCAAAATCCGTATCATATATGGGCATTCGAGCCCAACTCACTATCCTTAGGTTAGGACAATTACTATTGGGAACTCCCTGTTCAAGGGTCATCAGATCATTATAATGTTGTTCCGCATAAGCTAACGTTGACCTCAAATATCCATCATTCATCTGCTTTAACGCTTTATGAATAATCTTCATAGTGTAAATGAACGGTTTTGATTGAATATCATCTGCCAAGGCAATCGGTGTAGCAGTAAATATCACATTCCCGAGATACCCCAATGGGAGTTGAGGATTCAATCTTGATCGTCCTTCTGTTGGTATGTATAATTTGGTTGATTGATTCTCAGGCAACCGTCGTGCCTTGCACACACATCGCCACTGCTAAAATCACAAAAGTGCTATACATGGCTCCATCCTCATTTTTAAGTTTAGCTTTAAAAGCATTGATTTGATCAAGTGGTAAACGAAATGTCGCCATGGAAGTGGGTCTAGGACTTGATTGTGATTCAAGAATATCCATGGAAGGAGGGGGATGGAATTCAATGTGGTTAAATGTAGGATGAGGTGGGATCCTAGCATGAAGTATGGTTCGATCAATAAACGGTGGGACACTAATGGAGAAGCCAGATGTTATCTCAGCCCATGATTTAATGAAATGAAAAGCAGAAGTTCCATCTCCCAAAATATGATGCCACCCAATCCCAAGACAAATTCCTCCGCACTTGAAATGAGTTACCTATTATCATAAATTACGTGATACATATTGGGATTTGGGAACAATAATGGACTGAAACATCAACAATACGATGATAACATTTTTATATTGGGATCGTACACTGCAATGTAAGCAATGGATAAAAAAAGATATCACTTGTCGAATAACCAATGGTTGGAACGAGTGCCTCATCTTCAAACTTGGAGTGAAATCATCTTCAATAGCACAACTTGTTTCACCTCCATGAACAAGACTCCCTCTCCATTACAATCAATCGCAGCCTCCCCATTTTCATCTCTTCCCAACCTCCCACCCAAAGGGTAGAACGCCACAAGAGCTTTGCTCAAAGCCTCCTTAAGCACACAACTTCCAAAGAAATCGGAACGATCTGCCGTCTGCGATGGTTGCCGACGGTAGAAGTACACCAGAGGGATGTGAGCTCTGTATGTCTAGCGATCCAAGTTAGAGATCCATAGACCATGCTTGGGCGTTTCTCGAGTCCGGGCGACAACGCTTGTTGTCTCCTTTACCTGAATCTCCATTATTTGTGAGAAAATTCTGGTTTTGATCCTGAAAAATTAATACGTGCTCAAAAGTTGAAGATATTTTCATAATCATTCTGACAAAATGTACAGAGCTAAAAGCTTACCTCAATCTTGACAAAATCCCAAGTCACGGTTAAAAACCAGATAAAAAAGAGTGTATATATACTGAATAATAAAAATTGGATTTGTTATTAGATGTACATATCTCCATATAAAAAAAGAAAAGAAACAACGTGTGATTTACGTTTTATTAATTAAAAAAAAAAAAAAAACAAACTTCTTTCGTTTGACGGGCTTGTCAAAATAAATGATTGCCCTCAAATGGAACAATAGCCCGGCCCATAAAAATTGGGCTGACCCATCCAAAATTTATACCATACATGAGCATTTCAACCTAGATTGCTATTCTTAGGTTGGGATAATTGCAACTAGGGGTTCCTTTTTTAAGGGTCGTCATATCGTGGTAATATTGTTCCATAAAAGCTAATGTCGATCTCAAATACTCATCATCAATTTGCTTTAATGCTTTGTAAATAATTTTTATAGTGTAAATCAGCAATTTTGATTAAGTATCACCTACTAAGCCAATTGGAGTGGCAATAAATGTCACATTTTCAAGATACTAGAATTGGAGGGGAGGATTTAATCATGGTATTTGTAGCTATGTATAATTTAATTGTCTGATCATCAAGTAACTCACGTGTCTTTGCACATACAACGTCATGTGCTACAAAAATCTCATAAGTGGTACACGTGACACCGTGATCTTTCTTTAATTTTGATTTAAGGAAGTTGATATAATCAATTGATAAACTAAGTCTAGCAATGGAAGTGGATTCATGACCTGTTTGTGATTCACCAAACTCCTTATCAATAACACAACTTGTTTCAGCCTCCATGAACAAAAATATAGAGTACCAAAAGAAGATTTTATAAAGCGCTAGGCTTATAATATTTTTTCATGGAGCCAACTCCTTCACTGTAAAAGAATTTCTTGAAGAGCTCCATGTGACGAGTCTCCAAGCATATAATTAAAGACAATATCCTTTCATTTGATGGGCTTGGCAAGATAAATGATTGCCCTTCAAAGGGAACAATAGCCCAACCCATATAGATTGGACTACCCCATCCAAAATTTGTATCATATATGGGCATTCCACCCAAACTCACTATCCTTAGGTTAGGACACTTGCAAGTAGGGGCTCCTTGTTTGAGAGCGGTTAGATCATCGTAATGTTTTTCAACGTAAGCTAATGCCGATCTCAAGTACTCATCATCCATTTGCTTTAATACTTCACGAATAATCTTCACAGCATAAATTAACGGTTTGGATCGAATATCATCTGCCAAGACAATCGGTGTAGCAATAAATACGGCATTCCCGAGATACCCCAATGGGAGTGGAGGATTGAACCTCAACCGTCCATTTGTGGGTATGTACAACTTAGTTGCTTGATCATTAGGCAAACCACGAGCTTTGCATACGCAACGCCAAACATGTGCTGCTAGAATTTCATAAGTGGAATACGTGACGCCATAATCTTCCTTGAATTTTTTTTTAAGGAAGTTGATTCGATCAAGTGATAGTTCAACTCTAGTCATGGAAGTGGGTAAAGCACCGGATTGTAACTCCGGAGGTGGGTGGTATTCGATGTGATCGAATGTGGGATAAGGTGGGGTTCTAGATTTTAGTATGGTTCGATCAATGAAGGGTGGGTTAGTAATAGAAAAACCAGATGTTATCTCAGCCCATGATTTGATGAAATTCAATCCTAAGTTCCATCTCCCAATATATGATGCCATCCAACGCCAAGACAAACCCCTCCACACTTGAAATAAGTTACCTAGCAATTAAAGTAATGATCAATTACATAATATATAATAGTAAACATATATAAGACTCATAATATAGAACATTAAATTTGTAATCCCTGAAGGAACGAAAAAATTATGTTTGGGAGGATAAGGTGTAAAGCTTTTTTTTCTTTTAAACAAGGTGTCTAGATCAGCTTATGCACACTTCAAGTAATACAGTATCTCACCGTTATAATTACTTACTTAAATCTTGAGAACCATGAGATTTAAACCTGAGACACACATATCTCAGTGTTTGTCCTATCACTTGAGCTATGGGTTTGAAAAGTTGATTGTTTTATATTATAACTATATTATATGGTGGGTGGGGTACATCTTCCTAGATGATAACATTTAATATTGGACACATAATATTGGCATGGAATATTAAGTCATAATGCATTAAATAAAGTAATAGAAAACATTGCACATTATTAAATGTTAAACTAGTAAAGAGATAGCAAAACTAACACAGTTCAAATGTATTTTATTTTTCAATAAGAGTAGATGTAGTTCATATTAAAGGATTACCTGTGACACTAGCAGCGGAGAAGATGAGATGTTTTTAGATGAATAATCAAGACTTGGAACGAGCTGCCTCATCTTCAAGCTTGGGGTGAAGTTATCATCACCAAACTCATCATCAATAACACAACTTGTTTCAGCCTCCACGAACAAAACTCCTTCTGCATTACACTCAATATGCAGCCTCCCATTTTCATCCCTTTTCAGCCTTCCAGCCAAAGGGTAGAAAGCCACAAGAGCTTTGCTCAAAGCCTCCTTAAGCAGTGAAGTGTCAAAGAAATCGGATCTTTCAGACACCGCCGGCCGCCGGTAGAAGTACACCAGAGGCACCTGACCGAAGTGTGCGTTCAGCAGGTCCAAGTTCGACATCTCTAGAGAATGGCTTGGCGTTTGTTGAGCGGGGCGTACAACACTTGTCTTCTTTACGTGGATCTCCATTTATGAGAAAATCTTGAATTCTCTCCTACTGGTTTTCATCATGAAAAATTAATAACTGCTCCAAAGTTGAAGTGATTTTCCATAAAGAGCTTTAACAAATTTTACAAAATTTAAAACCTTACCTCAATCCTGACAAAATTAAATCTCAAAGTTACAGTATCAAAACCGAGACTGAACCAAGCTGAACAGCTTCTCCCTTCTCTTCTTCTTCTTCTTCTTCCTCTTTAGAGAAATGGTATTTTATAATAAAAAATGCTACATGTGTAAGGCAAAGAGTTTTGTACAAAATTACGTGGCAGCTCTTAGTGTAATAACTATCACATCACTTTGTACGAGTCCTTTACATATAGCATTTCTCTTCTATAATACTTTTCCGTTTTTCTTTTGCCAAAAGATCAATTACGCCCCTTAATGTTTGAAAAAGGAACAATAAACCCCCACCACCGCCTCATATTATCATTTATCATGGCGCTTTCTCCCCAACCTCATTATTTCGGCTATATTTTCTTTATTTTTTTCAATTCAATCACACTTCTGTTTTAAAATACTTTGTAAGATAATAGATAAAAAATTTAATAAACATTACATATATATGGTTGATTTAATCAATAATCAATAAATATAGATTAACGGTAAATAAGTACAAAAAAAAGATGTTATTTTATTTTTATTTTTATTGTTTCATAAAGAACTATGCCTATAATATTTTTTCACGGGGGCATCTCTCTCCGTGTATAACAACTTCTTAAAGAGTTCCATGTGAGGAGTCTCCAAGCATATAATGAAAGATAAATTTCTTTCATTAGATGGGTTTGGCAGGATAAGCGAAGCTCCTTCAGAAGAGACAATAGCCCGACTCATAAAAAAAGGATTGCCCCATCCAAAATCCGTATCATATATGGGCATTTGGGTCCAACTTATTATCTTTAGGTTAGGACAATTACTACTTGAAACTCCTTGTTTGAGAGTCATCCGATCATTATAATATTGTTCAACATAAGCTAATGTCGACCTCAAATACTCATCGTTCATCTGTTTTAACGCTTCATGAATAATCTTACAATGTAAATCAACGGTTTTGATTGAATATCACCTGCCAAGGCCATTGGTATAGCAGTAAATACCACATTCCCAAAATACCCCAATGGTAGTGGAGGATCCAATCTTGCTCGTCCTTCTGTTGGTATGTGTAGTTTGGTTAATTGACTCCCAGGCAATCCACGTGCCTTGCACACACAATGCCATATATGTGCTACTAAAATCACAAAAGTGCTATACGTGGCTGCATCCTCATTTTGTAGTTTTGCTCTAAAAGAATTGATTTGATCAAGTGATAAACGAAATTTCGCCATGGAAGTGGGCCTAGGACTTGATTGTGATTCAAGAATATCCATGGAACAAGGGTGTTAGGAAAAGAGTGTATTTGTAAGTTTTGAGAACTGAACTGAGTTAGTTTGTAATATTAGAAATATCCTATACTGTGCGTTTTGAGCACTCTAACTACAAAAGTGTTTCTCTCCTGTAACAATTTTTTTTTTTCACTTAATAAAAATTCCCAGTTTTTTCGTGTTTATGTATGATACTTTCCTCTCTACTGTTCCTTAGTTTGCTTCTTTAATTCAAGAAAATCTTCATGGTATCAGAGCTATAGACCAACGTCCATGGCTAATCCGAGTCCTGAACTGTCAAATTCAACTCCAAGACCAAAGATTGAACAAGATCGGAGCACAAACGTGCTTAGTTCAGCTCTTCACTCAACACTTCCGACGAGCTCAGTGAAGCTATCGGAGAAGAATTATAGCTACTGGCGATCGCAAATTCTTCCAGCATTGATATCTCACGATCTTGAAGGATTTGTTACTGGTGAGAATCTATGTCCTCCTATGTTTCATTTTGATGAATCAGGAGAATCAAATGAGTTGACTAAGAAACCAAACCCTAGGTATTTCATTTGGAAAAAGACAGACCAATTCCTAGTAAGCTGGCTGTTCTCGGCTATATCAGAGTCCATGTTTAGACATGTTGCTAAGTGTACTAGTGCCTATGAGATCTGGAATACCTTAGAACTTCATTTTCAGTCTTTCTCAAAAGCAAGAACATTGCACTTAAGAAATCTGTTACAGACTACTAAGAAAGAGTCTTTGAGTATTAATGACTATATTTTGAAGATGAAAGAATTAGGTGATGAGCTAACAGCAAGTGGAATCAAAATTGGTGATGAAGAGTTGCTGTTGTACATATTAGATGGCCTAGGTCCTGAATACGATGCTGTGGTTGCAAATTTGACATTTAATAGTAGTACTGCAACTCTTCAAGAAGCTCAATTCGTGTTACATAAGCATGAAATGAGGCTTGAAAGACATAACAATGCTCTATTAAGCTTTCATGAACAGTTAAGTTCTGCTCTAATAGCTGCTAAACAAGAACCTATTGACTCTGTAACTTCATAAAATTCAGGAGCTGGTTTTCAACACGCCTCACATATGTTGAAACCAGGAGTACTAAATAGTCAGCCCCCTAAAATGATCTTTCAACAAGGACAAAATGTGTCAGCCAATATACCTTCACAAGCTGTCTTTGGGGCTTTTGATCTTGGTAATGCTGGATATTCAGGAAGTGGTACTAACAGGTTGTCTTATCCAAATGGTTCTCAGTTTATGCCTACTGGTTTTAATCATTTTAATAACAATATGATGAGAGGGAGAAGGGAGGCTACTTCAAGCCTAAATTGATCTGTCAGGTTTCTGGCAAGATAGGCCACTCTGCCCTGCAATGCTACCATAGATTTGATCAAGATTTTCAGGGTTTCAACTACAATCACTCAGTTCAGGCCTCTACTTATAATCCTTCTATATCCTCTCAGACTAACCTTGCTGGTGTTCCTGATGGCTTTTTTCAGGCATTGCTTGCTAGTTAGTTTGTTCCTAACACTGGCTTGCATCCCAATAATGGCTTCCATAACTCAGTGCTGGGCTTACATGATTACTCAGCTACCGTAGGATCACAGATGCCTCAATATCCTACCGCAAACTTTCAAACTCCTGATTATAGACAGAGAATGAGTCCACAACCTCAATCTACCACTGTAGGAGTAGTTGGAGCTAATCCTACCAAGGCTGAAACTGGAATACTATCATCCTCAGGTACTTCCTACCAAGCTGTAGCTACTCCACAAACTGTACATGATCAGTATCGGTACATGGATTCTGGAGCATCTAACCACATGACAGCAGATGCTTCCAATCTGATGCACAAGTCTAGTTATCCAGGGAACTCTAAAGTTCAAGTTGGCAATGGGGATGCTATTCCTATCACTCACACAGGTATGTTACTTGTTCCTTCACATGCCTCACATAGAATACTTCAACTTAAGAATATTTTATGTGTTCCAAAAATTGCAAAGAATCTAGTTAGTATTTCTCAAATTACCAAGGATAATAATGTCATAGTTGAATTTCATTCTGATCATTACTTGGTAAAGGATAAGAGTAGCGAAGCTGTCTTGTTGCAAGGCTTAGTGAAAGGTGGCCTGTATCAACTGGAATTATCAAGCAATGTCTCTCCTTATGCATCATCCATTCCTTCTGCTTCACATCATGTAACTGGGAATGTGGTTCATGAAGCTAATGTTTCTACTTCAGATAGTATTACTAATGTTGTTCATGGGAATTCTGATGTTAAGAATAATAATGTACCTTCAGATTCTGCATTGTTGTGGCATGCATGATTAGGACATCCAAATGTTAAAACTCTTTAGTATGTTTTGAATAAGTTGCATGTAAAACAATCCGCTGCTAGTAATAAAAGTTCCTTTTGTGAGGCTTGTCAATTTAGAAAATTGAAGTAATATAGTTTTCCTATTTCATCCTTAAGAGCTAGTTGTCCATTAGAATTGGTGCATTCTGATCTATGGGGACCAGCCCTTGTTATGTCTAGAGAAGGGTATAGATACTATGTGATTTTTGTTGATGATTTTAGTAGATACACATGGATATATCCTTTGAAACTCAAGTCTGAAACATATACTGTTTTTGTGCAATTTCATAAGTTTGTGGAAAGACAATTGGATATCAAATTAAAGTGCTTGCAAACTGATTGGGGTGGAGAGTTTAGGTCCTTTTCAAGTTATCTTCATGAAAATGGAATCATGTTTAGACATCTTTGTCCCTACCTTCACCAACAAAATGGAAGAGTAGAGCGAAAATATAGGTCCATCACAGAATATGGGTTGTCACTCTTAGCTCATGCCACTATGCCTTTAAATTTTTGGTGGTCAGCTTTTAGCACAGCAACCTTTCTCCTGAATAGGTTACCTTCAGCACCTCTTGAGTTTGAGTCACCATATTACACTTTGTTTCATAAAGAGCCCAAGTATACTGATTTTAAAGAGTTTGGATGTAGTTGCTATCCATATCTCAGGCCATATCAAAGACACAAACTGTCATATCATACAGAAAAGTGTATTTTTCTGGGATATAGTCTTTCCCATAAAGGTTATTTGTGCCTAGCATCTTGTGGTCGATTATATATTGCTCAGCAGGTGAAATTTAATGAAACAAATTTTCCATTCAAGAATGAGAAGAATGAATCTGAAAATTCTGCAAATAATAGTGACAATTCTGTTCAGTCCTCTCTTGATAAATCCTGGTGCATTCCTACCTCTGTATTATCTTCAAGAATTGATCCTGGCAAAGCAGTATTATCTTCAAGAAGTGATTTTAGCACAGCCTCATTTGAGCTCACATTGAATGATACTCCTGACTTACCAACAGCAAGAGTAGCACATAACCTTAGTCCAACCAATGTAGTCCCACACACTGATATTCAGGCCTCAAATAGATTTACATCTAGCTCCTCTACTCACACTCTATCCAGCTTTCCTAATGAGTTCACTGATCAAGAATGTGACCATCCTATCACCTCTATTGATCCTGATAGTCACCAGGAAGCTTTACTACCTTGCACAGCCCAACAATCCACAAATACTCACCCTATTATTACTAGAGCTAAGGCTGGTTACTCTACAAAAGCTAAAGTTGATCCTGATTTTACTTATCAGGCTTTATTGACCACGAATACCATTCTTAGTGAACCAAAAACCATAATCAAGCTTTACTTATACCCTGAATGGAAGCTATGGAGAGTGAATACTAAGCTCTTTTGAAGAATCAGACTTGGGAATTAGTACCTTATGAAGAAGGTATGCATATAGTTGGAAGTAAATGGGTTTTCAGGACTAAGTTAAACTTAGATGGGACTCTGCAAAAATACAAAGCCAGGCTGGTAGCCAAAGGCTTTCAACGACACTGACCGACTACTTTGACACTTTTTCTCCGCTTGTGAAGGCGCAACAATTCAAATTATGATTTTCTTTGGCACCATCAAGGTTGGCAAATTCAAGCAACTTGATGTAAATAACGCATTCTTGAATGGAGAGCTATCAGAGAAAGTTTTTATGTTGCCCCCTGAAGGTTTTTCTCCTGCCTCTTCTTCTTTTAATTCAAGGCTGGTGTGCAAATTACATAAGGCTCTCTATGGTCTTAAGCAAGCTCCAAGAGCTTGGTTCGATAAACTGAAAAATGCATTATTAGAATAGGGATTTGTTGACACTACCGCAGATATTATTTTGTTCTTTTACAAGAGAGAATCCCAAGTGATGTATCTTCTAGTATATGTGGATGACATCTTGGTGACAGGAAATGATATTCATCTTATTTCAAAGCTTATAGCTGATCTTAACAGCAAGTTTGCTCTAAAAACTTTGGGAGAAGTTTAGTATTTTCTTGGTTTTGAGGTTAAAAGAAATTCTTCTGGTTTACTGCTTACACAAACCAAGTATGCCCAGGAGCTTTTGTGTAAAGCTGGTATGGAAGATTATAAACCATGTTCTACCCCCATGGCCACTGGTTTAAAACTTGGAAAAGAAGACAGTGAGCAATTTAATCAGCCTTCTCTTTACCGGAGTATCATTGGGGGATTGCAATATTTGACTTTGTCTAGACCTGATTTGGCTTTCTCAGTGAATAAACTAAGTCAATTCTTGCAGAATCCTACTACAACTCACTAGACAGACTGCAAAAGAGTGTTGAGGTATGCGAAAGGTACTTTATCCCATGGGATTCTCTTCACAAAAAGGAAACCATTTACTCTAGAAGCCTTTGCTGATGCTGACTGGGCAGGAGACACAATTGACAGAAAATCCACTAGTGGTTGTAGTGTTTTTCTTGGTGGTAATCTAATCCAATGGGCTTCAAGGAAACAAAAGGTTGTTTCTTTGTCATCAACAGAGGCAGAGTATAGGTCTCTTAGCCAAGCCGCAATCAAGTAGTTTGGGTCCGTAATTTGTTTAAAGAACTTAATATTCACATTAAAAACAACTCTGTTATCTGATGTGATAACATGAGTGCTGGTGCTTTGTCCTCAAACCCTGTTTTCCATGCAAGGACAAAACACATTGAGATTGATGTCCATTATGTGAGGGAACTTGTTGCAAATAAAACATTAAATGTCTAATACATAGCTACTGAATATCAGATAGCTGACATTCTTGCTAAAGCTCTTCCTAGCTTAAGGTTTGCTTTATTAAGAGAAAAACTGTGTGTTGCAGCTGAACTTCCTGAATCACTGTCTGATTGATCTAGTAAATTGTGCAGACCGCAGTAGTTGCAAGAGTTGTGTGTGTAGACTAGCAGAATACATGATTGAAGCAGTAGTTGTTCTGCTTTTTGTAATCTGTAACGAGTAGAATTGAGATGATTGTAAGCAGGAGTTTTAAGTAATTCTGAATGGAAGTAAAATGTGCAGGCTGCAGTAGTTTCAAGTAAAGTGTGCGACTGCACACACAAGCAGCAGAGTCGTTTTTTTTCTATGATCTGTGTTGTTAGTAAAGTGTGCATGTTGATCTGTTCTGTTAGTAAAATGTGCAGGCAAGCAGACTACACAACTGCAACATTATGATCTGTTTTTTTTTTTATCATTGTAATCTGTTAAGAGTAAAAATTGAGATGGATATAAGCAGGAGATGAAGTAGTTCTGAATGGAAGTGGTGCAGTTTAGCTGTGATCTGTTCTGTTAGTAAAATGTGCAGAGTGGCAGACTACACAACTGCAACATTATGTTGATCTATTTTTTTTTTTTTTTATCACTGTAATCTGTTAAGAGTAAAAATTGAGATGGATGTAAGCAGGAGATGAAGTATTCTGAATGGAATTGGTGCAGCTTAGTTCTGAATGGAATTGAATGGAATTGGTGCAGCTTGCATTGGAAGTGGTGCAGCTTGCAGGGAATGTGCAGCACAGGTGGTGTACAAGTGGTCCAGCTTAAGGGGAAATTTTAACGTGGTTTAGCTGAAGGGGAAATGTTAGGAAGAGAGTGTATTTGTAAGTTTTGAGAACTGAACTGAGTTAGTTTGTAATATTAGAAATATCCTATACGGTGCGTTTTGATCACTCTTAACTACAAAAGTGTTTCTCTCCTGTAACAAATTTTTTTTTCACTTAATAAAAATTCCCAGTTTTTTCGTGTTTACTTTCCTCTCTACTGTTCCTTAGATTGCTTCTTTAATTCAAGAAAATCTTCAAAGGGGGATGGTATTCACTATGGTTAAATGTAGGATGAGATGGGATCCTTGCATGAAGTATGGTTCTATCAATGGAGGGTGGAACGCTAATAGGGATGCCACAAGTTATTTCAGCCCATGATTTTATAAAATGAAATGCAGAAACTCCATCTCCCAAAATATGATGCCACCCAATCCCAACACAAATTCCTCCGCACTTGAAATAAGTTACCTAGAATCATAAATTACATAATATATATTGAGAAGAATAAACAGACTTGAGAATTACCAAATATATATTTATTGTGATCATACCTGTAACAGAAGCAGTGGATGAAAGGAGATTTCGCTTGTTGAATAATCAATGGCTGGAACGAGCTGCTTCATCTTCAAACTTGGAGTGAAGTCATCTTCCATAGCACAACTTGTTTCAGCCTCTATGAACAAGACTCCCTCTCCATTACAATCAATCTGCAGCCTCCCATTTCCATCTCTTCCCAACCTTCCAGCCAAAGGGTAGAACGCCACAACAGCTTTGCTCAAAGCCTCCTTAAGCAGAGAACTGTCAAAGAAATCAGATCTATCAGACTGCGGCTGCGGCGGCCGCCAGTAGAAGTACACCATAGGCACCTGACCAAATTGTGCGTTGAAAAGATCCAAGTTTGAGATCCACACAGAGTGGCTGGGCGTTTCTTGAGCTGGGTGTACAACAACTACCTTCTTTACATGAATCTCCATATATATAATTATATAAAGCTAACAATCTGGAAAGTATGGACTAATTAATATGAAGTTTTGATACTTATTTGGGGCTAGTAAAACCTAAGTTCTATGAAATACAGAATACAAATTGCAGTGGAGAGAATCAGAAGACTTTGGCCTTCAGATAAAGTTGAATCAAAGTGCTGAATAAAGTTGAAATAAAAGATAAGGATGGTAGAATTATTGGAGGAGATTAATGATAATGAAGTTTTATCAAAAGTACAAGTGTTGGGGCTATCACTACAATTATATAATATATGTACACATGTATGTATATATAGGACACATAATAATCTTCTCAAGTATGAATTGAATTTTTCTATTATTTTTCTCAGTGCATGGTAGAAACGACTTGATAGGTACAGGTAAGTAATTTCAATACAAGAATTCATTTTTCTTCTTTATAGAAGAAACATTAATGACACAGAAACCAATTAACAATCTTCTAATAAGTCTTATACAAAACAGAGAAGAAAAAAACTAGAACTGCCAATGAATCCGATATCAAGAAGAAGAAGAAGACTAAGAATAACCTCTATGGGGTATTATG
Organism: Pistacia atlantica; assembly: GCA_026229545.1. Taxonomy (NCBI): domain Eukaryota; kingdom Viridiplantae; phylum Streptophyta; class Magnoliopsida; order Sapindales; family Anacardiaceae; genus Pistacia; species Pistacia atlantica. Next base: position 23,077,860 of record CM047904.1, read on the forward strand.
ATTCAAAACTGAATCCAAATTCACTCTGGAATTTTGAGGGCACCCCAGATATTCACTGGGAAATAATTTGTGCTTCATTTTGTGGAAATATGCTAGCTACTACTTTTTCAGTCGCAGCAACTGGTGAATCAATCAATCAATCAATCTTACCGGTAAGCACGAAGAAGGCGTAGGAGACGATCAGCATATAACCGAAGGAAAAGATCCCGGAAACTGGCTTGGTGATATCGAGCTTCGTGAAGAAGTAGAAAGCTGCATGGAGGAAGAGATAGAATGCTGAAGAACCAAAAGTGAGGTATGATCTCCACAACCAGAGGTAATCCTCACTGCAGAGCTGGAAGTAGCAGAGAACAATGGTGATCTCGGCACAGGTGACAATGAGAATGGCAAAGACGATGAAGAGGAAACCGAATATGTAGCAGAACTGATGCAGCCATATTGAGGTGAGAATGAAAAAGAGATCAATGAAGATGGCTCCAAACAGAAGAATGCCTCCGATTAGGATAGAGAAGATCTGGCTCATGTACCAGGGCTGCTCTGGGATCTTGTTAGTTTTCACAGGATCCTCCGATGCTGGCTTCTTAAAGCCAACATAAATTTTACTGAATTTAAAACCTTACCTGAATCCTGATAGAATTAAATCTCAAAGTTACAGAATAAAAAACGAGACTGAAACCAAACGGAATAGCTGCTCACTTCTCTTCTTCTTCTTCTTCTTCTTCCTCCTCCTCCTCCTCCTCTTTGGAGAAATGGTATTTTGTGGAACTTTCCCTTTCTTCTTTTGGGAAAAGATCAATTAGCCACCTCGAGTTTTGAAAAAAAAAAAAAAAAAACGTTAAACCCCCACAACCGCCTCATATATCGCAGCGCTGTTCCCCACCCCCATTATTGCGTCAGCCCACCTTCCCACCCCACCATGTAGCCACTACACCAAGCCAAATCGGCTATTTTTTATTTTTTTTTCAATTCAATCCACATTTTTGTTATAGAATGCTTTTTAAGATAATAGAATCAAAAATTAATAAGTACATATAAATGGTTGATTTAATAAATAATCAATAAATATAAATGAACAATGCAATAAAAGAATTGTTTGTATTAGTCAACGTATTGCATATTGTATCATCTCGACTTTGAGAGGAGTTAAGCTTATAATTATCAATAATACTATATTTACAAAGATTTCCATACAAAGTGAGGTGGTCAAAAACGAATGAAAGAGTGAAACAAAAAGTGAAACTTATTATATTCACCTTTCCATTCATTTTTTGTCATATCACTTGGTATGGAGATCTTTATAAAATTTCTTTGTAAATGTAACATTATTCTATAATTATTTATCAAATGGCAAGTTCCAACATTGTAAAATAACTTCTTGAACAGCTACATGTGATGGCTTTCTAAGCATATGATCAACCATGAACTCGTTTTTTGGATGGGCTTTGCAAAACGTATGATACCCCTTTAAAAGGGATGGGTTGCCTTATCCAAAATCCCTACTATATACCAATGTTTTAAAACCCAAATTGGACCAATCGATCAAACCAATTCGACCGGGAGCCAGCATCAACACCGATCCAAAAACCTTCTAAACCTGCTTTGACCAATTAACCAGGAATGAACAGGATTTGGATCGAAGGAATAGTGACAAACCGCCGGTTCAACCGGACCGACGTCACAGCTGAGTCACCAAAATTCCCTAAAAACAATTTCCCCTTTTCCAATTTTCAGTTCTCCATCTTCAATTTTTATCATAATTTAAACACCTATTAACATATCACAACATTTTATAGTAACAACCAATGTTTCAAAATTTAAATTCATGGATTGTTGGATGGAAAAGAATTATTACAGCAAATACCAAACAGTCCAACCAACAAATTGCAACACAATCAATATTTTCGAGAAAACCTTAGGTAAAGATGTCAAAAAGCCAACAAGATGCGCAGGTAGCCAACTTGCCATCATAGATCGGAAAAAAAATGCAAGGGAGAGAAGAAACAAGACAGTAGAAGAAGAGAAAAAAGAAATGGAAAAAAGGAAATCCAACAGCCATGAAGCCTTCATCGTGGCGGATAGATCCAACAACCATGAAGCCTTCATTGTGGTGGATAGATCTAGCAGCCACGAAACCTACACCGTGGCGAAGCAGCCACGAAGCCTACATCGTGGCAGAGTAGCCATGAAGGCTACACCATTGAGGTCCAAACGGTAACCATGATAGATCAAAAAAGGATGCAAGGGAGAGAAGAAAGGGAGACGGTAGAAGAAGAGAGAAAGAAATGGGAAAAATGAATAAAAGTAAGGAATTTAGGGTTTTCTTTATAAGTTTTAAAAAGTCAATAATATCCTCTTTGAAACGTCATCATTTGGATTTTAGCTGACATCATTATAATGACATCATCGGCCCAACCCGTTGGTCCAAATTTAGAGCAGAAAATTTAATTCCTTTAAAAATATGTCAACACATGTTTCACATGTTATTAAAATATATATATCAACCCTTCCTAACATTCATATATATATATATATATATATATATATATATATATATATATATATATATGGATAAGCGTTAATCTCTTATGGTTTCACAAAAATAATAAACGTATTGTTAGGGCCAAAAATCGTCTTGAGCTTGACGAGGCCCAATAACGAAATAAATATGTCACGGCCTAAGGCCTCAACCCAATCTCAATTAGGCCTACGCTTAAAATCACCTTGCGACCTACCTATTCTATGAGTTGGGCTATCCTATAAGTTAAGTTAAACTGGGTTTCAGCCCATTAGCTGCAACAGTCTATAAATAGGAAATCAGAATCTCATTCTATTTCCTCTTCTACTAAGATTTCAAATCTTACTCAAACTATTAAACTTAATCTGATAAGGTCAAGAAATCATATTTCTTTCTTGATAGGTATTATCTCCCAAAAAAGAGAACGCAATGTCCTACTAGGATTCTAACCCCTTGGGTTCACTATAAAAATGAGGGCAATCTCCCACAGTCGAAGGACACTACTCAAAACCATCTATTTGCTCCTAAGTTCTTGCTCCCAAAAACCCGACGCCTCCGCCGTAGCCGTAGTCCTAGCCTCCGACAAGACTCCTGGTAATTCGTCTTCTCCTTAATTCTTATTAAATCTCTTTCAGCCTTGCTGACTTGAGCGTCGGAGTGCCTACAGCAAACACCACCTGTTAGAGTCATGAAAGTGACTCTACTTTGGTGACAAAAGGACCCTATATGTTATTGAATTGAAGTTATATTGAGACAATTAAGAGAAATTATGAATTTATGTTTAAAAATCATATTTTGAGTTTTTCTTACTAATTTGGCATGTTTGGATTGAAATTTGAGATTGTATAAGTTGATATTAGGATGTGATTTATTTTCTAGGGTTGATGTTGTCTCATTTATGCCATTCAGGGGTCAAATTGTCATAATCTTGGGGTTGATTTTGTCATTTTTAATATGCAGGGACTAAATGGATATTTGTCGTAATGGGTATAAACTTCCAGGTGACCATCGTGAAAAGGGAGACGCGCGCGCAAACCAACCCAAAACCCTAGCCTCCCACCAGAATCTGGTCGTCGATCGGCGACGTTTCATCTTCCAGGCCGGCGACCCTTCATCTTCCGTCGGCGTGCCTCCACCACAAGCCACCACCGTGAAACACGCGCTGTCGCGACGCTTCGCCTTCCCACCATCGCGTCGTTTCATCTTCCCGGCCAGTTTTGGCAGTTTTCCGGTGACATTCCAGCTCCCCAAGGGTAGATCTTCCTTCCCCACGGCTGGATCTAGCATTTCCAAGCAGTCAGCCGCGAAACCGCCTAATCCGCGATTTCTTAGCCGCGACTCTTCATCTTCCAGGCCAGATCCTGCTCATTTCCGGCGACTTCTCATCTCCCCAGGACCTGATCTGAACTCCCCATCACCAGAGCTTTCCATCGGTACCTTCGGATCCCATTTCCACCACCGTTTTCCGGAGACCCGCCGGAAAATTAACGTTTTCCGACGAACCACGACTGTTCGTATTCCGGGCTGTTCGTTGGTCGTTTTCGGCCCTTCTTCGCATCATATCGCTGTCGATTATCTCCTCTTCGCCATGATTAGCTCCGTTTCCACCGTTTCGGCCTCCATCATCACCACCATGAGAGGCTAAGCTCCCGGTTATCCGTTACGGTGTAGGCGAGATCGAGATTGACTCCACTAATCTCCTCATCAGCTCTCGACTAGTTGGATGAGCCTGAATGTTGGATATTTGGTTAAGTTTCTTGTATTCAGATTATATTTGTTTTCGTTTCAGTTTGTTTGCGATACTTTAATATTATTCTGATGCTCGATGTGTTGAATTGATAATGTGTATTGAGAACGTTTATTGATATATAACTTTTCGCATAATTGAATGTCAGTTTGAGATTATTGAATGTTGATTATGACTTTAAATTGCTTCGGTACTGATTGCAATCAAGTTGTAGTAGCGTTTAATGTCATCTTTACTAGGAATGCATTTATTGTGTAATTAGTTGATTGGATGATACAGGTTGATAGGTTGTACTTGTTAACGTTGTACCAACTAGTGGTGTAAAAGAATTTAGCATTTTTCGGTTAGTCAATGATAGTCTTTAACCAATCGATCTGTAACTAAGACGACGGGGAGACAGGATAGATTATGCCTAGATTGCCGGGAGATATTTCTATGGATTTGCCTAGCCTTGTAGGATTAGGAAATTGAAGAGCGAGAAGAGGAATTGTGAGAGTTGGTCTTGAGTCAAACCGAATCCGTAGCGACAACGCTTTTAATATTGTGTTTTAGTTAGCAATTTATTTAATGCTTTTAATTTCCTGCAAGTAATTAGTTTCCTTAGTTTTAATTAATCATTTTGCCAATTTCTCTTTCGGTAACTCAAATATACATTAGGTTATTAGTCTTACTCTCTGTGGATTCGACCCTACTTACAGCTAACTACGGTATTTAGGTTTAATTTTGTGACTGTGACGACCGGTTTAACACCACCCTGGTGTTTTCCGTAAGCTTCACGCTTGCCCTTTCATGTGTGCAGGTCTAGCGGATTGTCAGTGGCCTCAATCTCACGGGATCAGGCCCTATTTTCATGACGGTAGATTTTTTGCATCTACACATATCAAAGGTTTTGAAAAGGTAATACATACATTAAAAAATTTTGAGTACGTACACATATTTGTTTGTCAAATTAGAAATCATTAATTTGTTCCAAAGTAGATTTTCAGCATTATGAAAATTCCAATAAGATATTTAATGGGTTCTCCAAATCCATAGAGTCAACTGTTAATTCCCTCCTATGGTATCAATTAACAACTTTGTCCCTTAAATACCTGAAATAACAATTTATCTTTTATCATACGCATATTTGGAAGGTTTTGATGTTTAATTTAACGGATCAAGAGTAAATTGTGTTAAGACATATAATAAAAGCCCTAATGAAATAGTAATGTCTAAGTTCCACTTATAAGATTATATATGGCTGAAATGACATATGCTTATTCAAGGAACCTCGTGTGTTAATACTCTAACATTAAAACTCTTGTGTATTATGTGTTCCAAATACGGAGGCACGATTCATGACATTTTCAAAAGAAGAAAACAAGGAAAACGTAACCATAAAAAATGGTGAAACACAACAAAATATGTTATTCATGAGCCATGTTACAACATTAATAAAGATGAACAATTCACTCCTATTTTATTTT
>CM047904.1:23083687-23193371 GCA_026229545.1 Pistacia atlantica
CACTCCTATTTTATTTTCATAAAGAGCTAGGCTTATAATATTTTTTCATGAGGGCAGTTCCCTCGGTGTATAACAACTTCTTGAAGAGTTCCATGTGAGGAGTCTCTAAACATATTATCAAAGATAAACTCCTTTCATTAGATGGGCTTGACAGGATAAACGAAGCTCCTTCAGAAGGGATAGTAGCCCGGCCCATAAAAATTGGGCTGCCCCATCCAAAATCCGCATCATATATGGGCATTCGAGCCCAACTTACTATCCTTAGGTTAGGACAATTATTATTGGGAACTCCCTGTTCAAGACTCATCATATTATTATAACGTTGTTCCGCATAAGCTAACGTTGACCTCAAATATTCATCATTCATCTGCTTTAACGCTTCATGAATAATCTTCACAGTGTAAATCAACGGTTTTGACTGAATATCACCTGCAAAGGCAATTGGTGTAGCAGTAAATATCACATTCCCGAGATACCCTAATGGGAGTGGAGGATTCAATCTTGATCGTCCTTCTATTGGTATGTATAGTTTGGTTGATTGATTCATAGGCAACCCTCGTGCCTTGCACACACATCGCCATATATGTGCTGCTAAAATCACAAAAGTGCTATACGTGGCTCCATGCTCATTTTTTAGTTTAGCTTTAAAAGCATTGATTTGATCAAGTGGTAAACGAAATCTCGCCATGGAAGTGGGTCTAGGACTTGACTGTGATTCAAGAATATCCATGGAAGGAGGGGGATGGTATTCAATGTGGTTAAATGTAGGATGAGGTGGGATCCTAGCATGAAGTATGGTTCGATCAATAAACGGTGGGACACTAATGGAGAAGCCAGATGTTATCTCAGCCCATGATTTAATGAAATTAAAAGCAGAAGTTCCATCTCCCAAAATATGATGCCACCCAATCCCCAAGACAAATTCCTCCGCACTTGAAATAAGTTACCTATTATCATAAATTACGTGATACATATTGGGAACAATAATGGACTGAAACATCAACAATAAGATGATAACATTTTTATATTGGGATCGTACGTACCTGTAACAGAAGCAATGGATAAAAAGAGATATCACTTGTCGAATAATCAATGGTTGGAACGAGCTGCCTCATCTTCAAACTTGGAGTGAAATCATCTTCAATAGCACAACTTGTTTCAGCCTCCATGAACAAGACTCCCTCTCCATTACAATCAATCTGCAGCCTCCCATTTTCATCTCTTCCCAACCTCCCAGCCAAAGGGTAGAACGCCACAAGAGCTTTGCTCAAAGCCTCCTTAAGCACACAACTTCCAAAGAAATAGGAACGATCTGCCGTCTGCGACGGTTGCCGACGGTAGAAGTACACCAAAGGGATGTGAGCTCTGTGTATGTCCAGCAGATCCAATTTAGAGATCCATAGACCATGCTTGGGCGTTTCTTGAGCTGGGCCTACAACACTTGTCTCCTTTACTTTAATCTCCATTGTTTGTGAGAAATTTCTGGTTCCGATCCTGAAAAATTAATACATGCTCAAAAGTTGAAGATATTTTCATAATTATTCTGACAAAATGTACAGAGCTAAAAGCTTACCTCAATCTTGACAAAATCCCAAGTCACGGATTAAAACCAGATAAAAAAGAGTGCATATATACTGAATAATAAAATTTGGATTTGTTATTAGATGTACATATCTCCATATAAAAAAAAGAAAAGAAACAACATGTGATTTACGTTTTATTAATTAAAAAAAAAAAAATCAAAAACAAACTTCATTCTTTTGACGGGCTTGTCAAAAATAAATGATTGCCCTCAAATGGAACAATAGCCCGGCCCATAAATATTGGGCTGTCCCATCCAAAATTTATTTCATACATAGCATTTCGACCTAGATCGTTATCTTTAGGTTGGGACAATTGTAACTATGGGTTCCTTTTTTAAGAGTCAATCATATCGTGGTAATATTGTTCCATCAAGTTAACGTCGATCTCAAATACTCATCATCAATTCGCTTTAAAGCTTTGTAAATAATTTTTATAGTGTAAATCAGAAATTTTGATTATCACCTACTAAGCCAATTGGTATAGCAATAAATGTCATATTCTCGAGATGCTCAAATTGTAGTGGAAGATTTAATATTGATCATCCATTTATAGGTATGTATAATTTAATTGTTTGATCATCGAATAACATACATGTGCTACAAAAATAGACACCGTGGTCTTTCTTTAATTTTGATTTAAGGAAATTGATATTATCAATTGCTAAGCTAAGTCTAGCAATGAAAGTGGATTCATGACCTGATTGTGATTCATCAAACTCATTATCAATAACAAAACCTATTTCAGCCTCCGTGAACAAAAATATAGAGTACCAAAAGAAGATATTGTTCATCAGGGTATACTTACAATCTTAAAAGAGATGAACAATTCACTCCTAAATTTTAATTTATTTTTTATTTTTATAAAGCACTAGGCTTATAATATTTTTTCATGGAGCCAACTCCTTCACTGTAAAAGAAATTCTTGAAGAGCTCTATGTGCCGAGTCTCCAAGCATATAATTAAAGAGAAACTCCTTCCATTTGATGGCCTTGGCAAGATAAATGATTGCCCTTCAAATGGAACAATAGCCCGGCCCATATAGATTGGACTGCCCCATCCAAAATTCGTATCATATATAGGCATTCCACCCCAACTCACTATCCTTAGGTTAGGAGAATTGCAACTGGGGGCTCCTTGTTTGAGACCGGTTAGATCATTATAATGTTTTTCAACGTAAGCTAATGTTGATCTCAAGTACTCATCATCCATTCGCTTTAATGCTTCATGAATAATCTTTACAACGTAAATCAACGGTTTGGATCGAATATCATCTGCCAAGGCAATCGGTGTGGCAATAAATATGACATTCCCGAGATACCCTAATGGGAGTGGAGGATTGAACCTCGACCGTCCATTTGTGGGTATGTACAACTTAGTTGCTTGATCATTAGGCAAACCACGAGCTTTGCATACGCAACGCCAAACATGTGCTGCTAGAATTTCATAAGTGGAATAAGTGACGTCTTGATCTTTCTTGAATTTTGTTTTAAGGAAGTTGATTCGATCAAGTGATAGTTCAACTCTAGTCATGGAAGTGGGTAAAACAACGGATTGTAACTGAGGAGGTGGGTGGTATTCGATGTGATCGAATGTGGGATAAGGTGGGGTTCTAGATTTTAGTATGGTTCGATCAATAAAGGGTGGGTTACTAATAGAAAAACCAGATGATATCTCAGCCCATGATTTGATGAAATTCAATCCAGAAGTTCCATCTCCCAATATATGATGCCATCCAACACCAAGACAAACCCCTCCACACTTGAAATAAGTTACCTAGCAATTAAAGTAATGATCAATTACATAATATATAATATTAAACATATATAAGACTCATAATATAGAACATTAAATTTGTAATCCGTGACGGAACGAAAAAATTATGTTTGGGAGGCTAAGGTGTAAAGCTTTTTTTTCTTCTTTTAAACAGGGTATCCGGACCAGCTTGCACACACCTCGCTAATCCTTAAAGGTGATTAGCACAACATCCCACCATCATGATCACCTACTTAAATCTTAGGAGCCAGAGGATTCAAACCTGAGACCCACATATCTTAGTGCTCATCCTACCATTTGAGCTACCCAAGGGTGGGATTAAGGTTGTAAAGTTTATTAAACTAAAGGGGCCAAAATGAACAAATACATTTTTAATGGGTGAAACAAATAAAATTTTAAAAGTTGCTTGTTTTATATTATTACTGTATTATATGATGGGTGGGGTACATCTTCCTAGATGATAACATTTAATATTGGACATATAATATTAGTGCACTAAATAAAGTAATAGAAAACATTGAACATAGACAAGGCAGATTATTAAATGTTAAACGAGTAAACGACATGTTCCCACCCAAGGTTTGATGAAACCCTAATTTAGTATCATTGGTTCCTATTTATTTTAGATTCTCATCCTTAAAATAATAGTGTTATGAATTTTTAGGGTTTAGAGGGTACAATTACCATAATGCCTTTAATCCTAAATTAATAAATTATGTTTTAACCCCTAAATTAGTAGAATTATAACGTATCATTTTATTTTCAAATTATATCAAAAACACCCTCGATCACTACACACCTCTTCGGAAACAGCCCAATCTGGGCTATTTCGTGACGTCGAACCCCTTGGTCACCTCCATCACCTTCCCGTAGTCCGTCGTCCAAAACCCCTCTGGTTCCTAACTCATTTGCCCCTCCAATTGCGGCCGCCGTTAGGCTTAGGGTGTTTCAATGTTCTTCACCTGATTCCGAGTCGGTTCCGATGGCGAAAATCCAACTGGACACCACCAATGCAAACCACCGTCTACAAATCTATAAAAAACCCTATTCCCTAGCAACCGTTTCATTGTCATTTGCCGGCCGAGAGTTCGTGTTCATCGGCCGTTTTTTGAGCTGTGGCCGGCGATCGTCGAGTGATGAGGGGTTGTGAATGGTATGGTTTTGTAGAAGGGAGGATGGGGGTTCAAACAATAGTGACAAGGGTGATTTTGGGTGAAAGAATCGCCAAAAAAAGAGCAAAAAAAGTCGGGAATGAACAGTTGCTAATGTGCACGGGAGGACTGTTAGAGGCAGTGGTCTGCTAACATGCGTCGTCCATGTAAAATGACCAATTTACCCCTTTACTGTTATATCAAACGTTTTTCTGTCACTTTAAGGGTGAGAATCTGGAATAAATAGAATCTATGGTACTAACTTTTCGTCAAACCTTGGGTGGGAATATGTCGTTTACTTATGTTAAACTAGTAAAGAGATAGGCAAAACTAAAACAGTTCAAATGTATTATACTTTCAATAAGAGTGGATGTAGTTCATATTAAAGGATTACCTGTGACACTAGCAGCGGGGAGAAGATGAGATATTTGTGGATGAATAATCAAGACTTGGAACGAGCTGCCTCATCCTCAAGCTTGGGGTGAAGTTATCGTCACCAAACTCATCATCAACAACACAACTTGTTTCAGCCTCCATGAACAAAACTCCTTCTGCGTTACACTCAATCTGCAGCCTCCCATTTTCGTCCCTTTTCAGCCTTCCAGCCAAAGGGTAGAACACCACAAGAGCTTTGCTCAAAGCCTCCTTAAGCAGTGAAGTGTCAAAGAAATCGGATCTTTCAGACACCGCCGGCCGCCGGTAGAAGTACACCAGAGGCACCTGACCGAAGTGTGCGTTCAGCAGATCCAAGTTTGAGATCCATAGAGAATGGCTTGGCGTTTGTTGAGCGGGGCGTACAACACTTGTCTTCTTTACGTGGATCTCCATTTATGAGAAAATCTTGAATTTTCTCCCACTGGTTTTGATCATGAAAAATTAGTAAGTGCTCCAAAGTTGAAGTAATTTTCCATAAAGAGCTTTAACAAATTTTACAGAATCTAAACCCTTACCTCAATCTTGATAAAATTAAATCTCAAAGTTACAGTATCAAAACCGAGACTGAACCAAGCTGAACAGCTTCTCCCTTTCTCTTCTGCTTCCTCTTTGGACAAATGGTATTTTATCAGACTCTTCCCTTTTTCTTTTGCAAAAAGATCAATTACCCCCCTTAATGTTTGAAAAAAGAACAATAAACCCCCACCACGGCACCACCGCCTCATATTATCATATATCACGGCGCTTTCTCCCCAACCTCATTATTTCGTCACCCCACATGTAGTAGCCAAATCGGCTATTTTTTCTTTATTTTTTTAAATTCAAGCACGCCTCCTGTTTTAAAATACTTTTTAAGATAATAGATAAAAGAATTTAATAAACAGTATATATATATATATATATATAGTTGATTTAATCAATAATCAATAAATACAGATGAACGGTAAATAAGTACAAAAGAAGATGTTATTTTATTTTTATTTTTATTTTTATTCTTTCATAAAGAACTATGCCTCATAATATTTTTTCACGGGGGCATCTCCCTCCGTGTATAACAACTTCTTGAATAGTTCCATGTGAGGAGTCTCCAAGCATATAATCAAAGATAAATTTCTTTCATTAGATGGGTTCGGCAAGGATAAGCGAAGCTCCTTCAGAAGGGACAATAGCCCGACTCATAAAAAAAGGATTGCCCCATCCAAAATCCGTATCATATATGGGCATTTGGGTCCAACTTATTATCTTTAGGTTAGGACAATTACTACTTGAAACTCCTTGTTTGAGAGTTGTCCGATCATTATAATGTTGTTCCACATAAGCTAATGTCGACCTCAAATACTCATCGTTATCTGCTTTAACGCTTCATGAATAATCTTCACAGTATAAATCAACGGTTTTGATTGAATATCACTTACCAAGGCCATTGGTATAGCAGTAAATACCACATTTCCCAAAATACCCCAATGGTAGTGGAGGATCCAATCTTGCTCTTCCTTCTGTTGGTATGTGTAGTTTGGTTAATTGACTCCCAGGCAATCCACGTGCCTTGCACACACAACGCCATATATGTGCTGCTAAAATCACAAAAGTGCTATACGTGGCTCCATCCTCATTTTTTAGTTTTGCTCTAAAAGAATTGATTTGATCAAGAGATAAACGAAATTTCGCCATGGAAGTGGGTCTAGGACTTGATTGTGATTCAAGAATATCCATGGGAGGAGGGGGATGGTATTCACTGTGGTTAAATGTAGGATGAGATGGGATCCTTGCATGAAGGATGGTTCGGTCAATGGAAGGGTGGAATGCTAATAGGGCAAGCCACAAGTTATTTCAGCCCATGATTTGATAAAATGAAATGCAGAAACTCCATCTCCCAAAATATGATGCCACCCAATCCCAACACAAATTCCTCCGCACTTGAAATAAGTTACCTAGAATCATAAATTGCGTAATATATATTGGAGAAGAATAAACGGACTTGAGAATTACCGAATATATATTTATTGTGATCGTACCTGTAACAGAAGCAGTGGATGAAAAGAGATATCGCCTTGTTGAATAATCAATGGCTGGAACGAGCTGCTTCATCTTCAAACTTGGAGTGAAGTCTTCTTCCAATAGCACAACTTGTTTCAGCCTCTATGAACAAGACACCCTCTCCATTACAATCAATCTGCAGCCTCCCATTTTCCATCTCTTCCCAACCTCCCAGCCAAAGGGTAGAAAGCCACAAGAGCTTTGCTCAAAGCCTCCTTAAGCAGAGAACTGTCAAAGAAATCAGATCTATCAGACGCCGGCTGCGGTGGCCGCCTGTAGAAGTACACCATAGGCACCTGACCAAATTGTGCGTTGAAAAGGTCCAAGTTTGAGATCCATAGAGAGTGGCTGGGCGTTTCTTGGGCTGGGTGTACAACACTTACCTTCTTTACATGAATCTCCATATATATAATTATATAAAGCTAACAATCTGAAAAGTATGGACTAATTAATAAGAAATTTTGATACTTATTTTGGGTGAGTAAAACCTAATAAGTTCTATGAAATGCAGAATACAAATTGCAGTAGAGAGAATCCGAAGACTTTGGCCTTCAGATAAAGTTAAATCAAATTAAGTGCTTAATAAAGTTGAAATAAAAGATAAGGATGCTAGAATTATTGGAGCTTGTTGGTGATTAATGATAATGAAGTTTTGTCAAAGTACCAAGTGTTGGGGATATCACGTCAATGATATCATTTATGTACACATGTATGTATATATATAGGACACATAATAATCTTCTCCCAAGTATGAATTGAATTTTTCTATTATTTTTCTCAGTGCATGGCAAAAAAGACTTGATCGGTACAGCTGTACAGACAATCAGGCCGTCCCAATGATATTTGTGATCCTAAACAAAAATGACTTTATGGGACTTCTAATAATATAAATATATATTAAAAAAAATTATTTCAAAAATTATTTTCTTGCCTTTTGAGATGCAAAATCACTAAGAGAGGTGGATGGCGATCGACAAGCTAACTGGGTTAGGTTAATGAGGGGTTTTGGAGAGCAGATGTTAGAGAAGCGATGAGTGGTAAAATAGGTAATTTCCAATGCCCAAATTGGCTAGAAAAGGTTTGAGAAGTCGCAACTCAAAAGGTATTGATGGCGGCAATTGACAGAGTTAACGGATAAGGTATGATAAGGATTTTGGTGAGAGGGTTGAGGGGAGGAAGATGGTGGTATCGAGGAAGGCCAACAACACCGGGTACATGCTGAACAGCCAAAAATGGGTGTCATGTGCGGTGGAGTTAGGGTTATGAGATTCGTAAAAAATAGGCCAAATCGAGGGCTATCAAGGCTAAAAAAACACTAGAGAAATGATAAAGTAATGATTCCGGTCAATTTTGGTGAGCAAATTGATTGGAATCAGCTCCAAACAACTAGTGACAGAAGAGCGGTGGAAATGATTCACATGAATGTTAAATTTTGAAATGGAATTGGGGTTGAGTAATTTGAGACATGTAAATGATTATTTTAGTATTTTATTGTTAAAAAAAATTCAATATGTTAATTTAGGAGTGTAAATTAGAATATATAAAACTAGAGGTACAAACTTACTGTTTCGTTAAACTTTGAGTGAGAATATATGTAAAAAGTTTATAATAAATTTGGATCTTTACGGTTTTTTTTTTTCTCTTGGCATGATAAAAAGTCATACACCATTTTTATTTTTGTAATACATTAAAAAAATTATAAAAACCTTTGGGCCCTATTTTTGGGGGCCCTAGGCAGGTGCCTGCCTGCAGACAACATTTGTTAAAGAGACAGGGTAAGTAATTTCAATACAAGAATTCCTTTTTCTCCTTAATAGAATCCTCTTAACAAGCAATCAATAATGCTAGGGACACCCAAAATTTTACACCGAAAATGTGTACCGGCCTACGTGTAACACGTATCTGATTTGTTTAACAATTTTTTTCTAGTGAACGACCGTCCATCAAATTTGGACGGCCGTTCACTCACATGGACGCCCGTCCATATTATATGAACGGGCGTCCATATACAAGGGACGGGCGTCCCCATTTAAAGGGAAGGACGCCCTCTCCCCGATTAAAATATAATAAAAAATTTTATAAATATTAGGGACGGCCGTTCATAAATTTTGGACGGCCGTCCCTTACATTTGGACGGGCGTCCATTAGGAATGGACGCCCATCCAAAGATAAGGGACGGGCGTCCATGCTTTAAAAAAAAAAATTCTAAACCTCTTCTACTTTGGTCTTCTTCTTCGTCTTCATTCCCCATCTCCGTCTTCATTCCCCATCTCCTGGATTCTCATGTTAGTTCTTAGATTACTGTCCGTTGCATTAATTGGCATTCCAACATCACCATATAAATCTGGGTTTCTCTCTCTCTCTCTCTCTCTCTCTCTCTCTCTCTCTCTCTCTCTCTCTCTCTCTCTCTCTCTCTCTCTCTGCTGTATGTGCTTAGCTATTCTTGCCATCCTCGCCCATGAAAATGTATTTTAATTTGCATATTGTTCGTATGAATTATTATTGTTGCTTATATGGTTGGCCAAGTCTCATTGTTTTCTTTTTTCTTCTGTTCAGGCTGCCTGTGAGGAATTGAGAAATAGCAGAATGTTTCTAAAGCTTCTAGAGGCTGTACTTAAGACTGGAAACCGCATGAATGTTGGGACAAACCGTGGTGATGCTCACGCCTTTAAGCTTGACACACTCCTCAAGCTTGTTGATGTCAAGGGTGCCATGGAATGAAGACGAAGTTGATATTTTTTGTGCAGTGATTTGACCAAAAAAATGGCGGAAGAGAAGTGTGTGATTTGACCAAAAAAAATGGAATGTAACAATAATGCTCGTTGTTAGTGATTGATTATTCCTAATGGACGCCTGTCCAAATGTAAGGGACGGCCGTCCAAAATTTATGAACGGCCGTCCCTAATGTTTATAAATTTTTTTATTATATTTTAATCAGGGACGGGCGTCCTTTAAATGGAGACGTCCGTCCCTTATATATGAACGCCCGTTCATATAATATGGACGGGCGTCCATGTGAGTGAACGGCCGTCCATCAAAGAAAAAAATTATTAAACAAATCAGATGCGTATTACACGTAGGCCGGTACATATTTTCGGTGTAAAATTTTCGGTGTCCCTAGCATTATTGCTCATACAAAACGGTAAAGAAAAGAACAATTAAAAGGGAAAAAAAAAAAGAACTGGAACTGCCATTGAACCCTGTATCAAGAAGAAGAAGAAGAAGACGACTAATAACAATCTCTATGGGGTTTTATGATTCAAAACTGAATCCAAATTCACTCTGGAATTTTGAGGGCACCCCAAATATTCACTGGGAAATAATTTGTGCTTCATTTTGTGGAAATATGCCAGCTACTATTTTTTCAGTCGCAGCAACTGGTGAATCAATCAATCAATCTTGACTGATGAGTAGATCAGCCGCGTAGAAACCGATCGTACCGGTAAGCAAGAAGAAGGCGTAGGAGACGATCAGCATATAACCGAAGTACAAGATCCCGGAAATTGGCTTGGTGATATCGAGCTTCGCGAAGAAGTAGAAAGCTGCATAGAGGAAGAGATAGAATGCTGAAGAACCTGAAGTGAGGTATGATCACCCCCACCAGAGGTAATCCTCACTGCAGAGCTGGGGCACAGGTGACAATGAGAATGGCAAAGACGATGAAGAAGAAACCGAATATGTAGTAGAACTGATGCAGCCATACTGAGGTGAGAATGAAAAAGACCTCAATGAAGATGGCTCCAAACGGAAGAATGCCTCCGATGAGGATAGAGAAGACCGGGGTCATGTACCAGGGCTGCTTTGGGATCTGCCTTGGGATCTTGTTAGTTTTCACAGGATCCTCCAATGCTGGCTTCTTAAACCCACCATAAATTTTACAGAATTTAAAACCTTACCTCAATCCTGATAAAATTAAATCTCAAAGTTACAGAATCAAAAACGAGACTGAAACCAAACTGAATAGCTTCTCTCTTCTTCTTCTTCTTCCTTCCTCCTCTTTGGAGAAGTGGTATTTTGTGGACTTTCCCTTTCTTCGTTTGGGAAAAGATCAATTAGCCACCTAGAGTTTTGAAAAAAAAAAAAAAAAACCCACAACCGTATTATTGCGTCACCCCACCTTCCCACCCCACCATGTAGGCTGTAGCCACTACATCAAGCCAAATCGGCTATTTTTTCTTTTCTTCAATTCAATCCACATTTTTGTTTTAAAATACTTTTTAAGATAATAGATTCAAAAATTAATAAGTACATATAAATGGTCGATTTAATAAATAATAAATAAATATAAATGAACATTGCAATAAAAGAATTGTTTGTATTAGTCAACGTATTGCATATTGTATCATCGCACTTTGAGAGGAGCTAAGTTTATAATTATCAATAATACTAAACTTACAAAGATTTTTATATAAAATGAGATGACAACTCATTATATTTACTTTTCCATTTATTTTTTATCACATCATTTTGTATAAAGATTTTTGTAAGATTTCTTTATAAGTGTAACATTACTCTATCATTGTTTATCAAATTGACAACTTCAAACATTGTAAAATAACATCTTGAACAACTGCATGTGATGGCTTTCTAAGCATATGATCAACGATAAACTCCTTTCGTTGGACGGGCTTGGCAAAACGTATGATACCCCTTTAAAAGGGATGGGTTTCCTAATCCAAAATCCCTACCATATACAGGCATTCGGAGCCAACTCAGTATCCTAAGGTTAGGAGACTTGCACGTAGGGGCTCCTTGCTTAAGAGTCGTTTGATCATGATCATGTTGCAATGTTTCTTGAAACCTCAGGAGAGGTCTTAGATAATAACCCTAAACCTATGAGACATTATCTTAGCCGTTTTGGAGTGTTGGTGCCGTATGGCTCAAGGTCTCTTATTTTTTTGATAGTTTGTTGATGTGGTGGTGCATATTAGCGTTGTTCATGCTTCTTGGTAGTTTGCGTGTTAGATTTAAGGAAAAATGCTATGTTTACAATATTCTCTCACACTCTCAACATGACAATTCATCATTAGTTAACTCGCAAATGGAACAGACATGACCCATTTTATGAGTTGACCAATGACGAGCTGTTACATCAAGATTGTGAAAGAAAATTTATGAGAACGGATTTTAGTTGTAACATTACTCTATATTTTAATGATGGTTTGTCGACATAGTGATGCTATGGTGGTTTTCTTTGTTGCTTTGGTGTGTGGAACGGAGGTTTTGATGAGGTTGTGATCTTGGCAGCTTAAGAACCTGGAATGGGGTGGTAGTGATCAGCTTAAGTACAGATTCATGACATTTTTCAAAGAAGAAGAATGAGAAAAAACATAGATATAGATATGTTGAACTACAAAAGAAGATATTATTTTATTTTTATTTTTTCATAAAGAGCTAGGCTTATAATATTTTTTCATGGGGGCAACTCCCTCAGTGTATAACAACTTCTTGAAGAGCTCCATGTGAGGACTCTCCAAACATATAATAAAAAACAAACTCCTTTCATTAGATGGACTTGGCAAGATAAACGAAGATCCTTCATAAGAAACAATAGTCCGGCTCATAAAAATTGGGCTGCCCCATCCAAAATTTGTATCATATATAGGGCATTCGGGCCCAACTCACTATCCTTAGGTTAGGACAACTACTACTTCTAGGAACTCTTTGTTTAATAGCCGTCAAATCATTATAATGTTGTTCCACATAAGCTAATGTTGACCTTAAATACTCATCATTCATCCTCTTTAGCGTTTCATGAATAATCTTCACAGTATAAATCAAAGGTTTTGATTGAATATCACCTGCCAAGGCAATTGATGTAGCAGTAAATACCACATTTCCGAGATGCCCCAATGGTAGTGGAGGATTCAATCTTAATCGTCCTTCTATTGGTATGTATAGTTTGGTTAATTGATTCATAGACAACCCACGTGCCTTGCACACACAACACCATACATGTGCTGCTAAAATCACAAAAGTGCTATACATGGTTCCATGCTCATTTTTTAGTTTTGCTTTAAAAGCATTGATTTGATCAAGAGATAAACGAAATCTCGCCATGGAAGTGGGTCTAGGACTTTGATTGTGATTCAAGAATATCCATGGGAAGGAGGGGGATGGTATTCAGTGTGGTTAAATGTAGGATGAGATGGGATCCTTGCATTGAAGGATGGTTCGGTCAATGGAAGGTGGAATGCTAATAGGCAAGCCACAAGTTATTTCAGCCCATGATTTGATAAAATGAAATGCAGAAACTCCATCTCCCAAAATATGATGCCATCCCAATCCCAACACAAATTCCTCCGCACTTGAAATAAGTTACCTAGAATCATAAATTACATAATATATATTGAGAAGAATAAACAGACTTGAAGAATTACCGAATATATATTTATTGTGATCGTACCTGTAATAGAAGCAGTGGATGAAAAGAGATATCGCCTGTTGAATAATCAATGGCCTGGAACGAGCTGCTTCATCTTCAAACTTGGAGTGAAGTCATCTTCAATAGCACAACTTGTTTCAGCCTCCATGAACAGGACTCCCTCTCCATTACAATCAATCTGCAGCCTCCCATTTTCATCTCTTCCCAACCTCCCAGCCAAAGGGTAGAACGCCACAAGAGCTTTGCTCAAACCCTCCTTAAGCAGAGAACTGTCAAAGAAATCGTATCTATCAGAAACCAGCTGCAGGCGGCCGCCGGTAGAAGTACATCATAGGCACCTGACCAAATTGTGCGTTCAAAATGTCCAAGTTTGAGATCCATAGAGAGTGGCTGGGCGTTTTTGAGCTGGGTGTACAACACTTGTCTCCTTCACCTGAATCTCCATTTATGATAAAATCTTGAATCCCCTTCACCTGGGAATCTTCCCCTGCAGACTGAATATATAGCTTAAAAAAGATAAGAATGAAACTTTGATAGAGATTTATGAATTATGACAAAGGGAAGTTTTATGAAATGCTGAATACAAATTGCAGTAGATAGAACCAGAAGACTATGGCCTTCAGATAAGGGTGGCGCCCTGAGATTTTACGGATAGTAGAATTATTCGAGCTTGATGGAGATTGATGAAGTTTTATCAAAGGCAAAGTACAAGAAAAAATCTCCCAATAGGCGAAACCAATCACATTACATATCGTTTTGTGCTATGCCTGGTAAATATATGTACACGTGTACAAATATAGACCACATAATAATCTTCTCAAGTATGAATTGAATTTATCTAACTATTTCAAAGACTTGATAGCTACAGAACACATTTGTTAAAGATACAGGGAAAGTAATTTCAATACAAGAATTCCTTTTTTCTCCTTTATAGAATAAACATTAATGACACAAAAACCGATTAAGAATCCTCTAACAAGTCTCATACAAAACAGTGAAGAAAAAAAAAAATTAAGGTAAAAGAAAAAAGAATAACTAGAACTGCCAATGAACCCTGTATCAAGAAGAAGAAGAAGACTAAGAATAACAATCTCTATCGGGTTTTATGGTTCAAAACTGAATCCAAATTCACTAATTTTGAGGTTACCCCAGATTTTCACTGGGAAATAATTTGCGCTTCATTTTGTGAAAATATGCCAGCTACTACTTGTTCAGTCGCAGCAACTGGTGAATCAATCAATCAATCTTAACTGATGAGTAGATCAGCCTTGTGAACCAAAAGCACGCATAGAAACCAATTGTACCGGTAAGCACGAAGAAGGCGTAGGAGACAATCAGCATATAACCGAAGTACAAGATCCCGGAAACTGGCTTGGTGATCTCGAGCTTTGTGAAGAAGTAGAAAGCTGCATAGAGGAAGAGATAGAATGCTGAGGAACCTGAAGTGAGGTATGATCTCCACCACCAGAGGTAATCCTCACTGCAGAGCTGGAAGTAGCAGAGAACAATGGTGATCTCGGCACAGGTGACAATGAGAATGACAAAGACGATGAAGAGGAAACCGAATATGTAGTAGAACTGATGCAGCCATATTGAGGTGAGAATGAAAAAGAGCTCAATGAAGATGGCTCCAAACGGAAGAATGCCTCCGATGAGGATAGAGAAGATCGGGTTCATGTACCAGGGCTGCTCTGGGATCTGCCTTGGGATCTTGTTAGTTTTCACAGGATCCTCCAATGCTGGCTTCCTAAAGCCAACATAACTACCCACAAAGACAAGTGGGACTGAGATGCCGAACCATAAAAATACAAGAGCAAACATGGTTCCAAATGGCACTGCACCAGAGGATTGCTCGCCCCATATTAAAGCATTCAGGACAAAGAAAATGGCAAAGCAAGTTGCAGGGAACATGAAAGCTGTTTTCAAAGTGATTTTCTTCCATTCTGTTCCCTTGAACATCTTATAAAGACGAGCAGAAGCATATCCAGCAAATAAACCCATAAAGATCCAAAGCAGGAGCATGACTGTCATCAACCCACCTCTGTTTGAAGGAGAAAGGAACCCAAGGACAGCAAAGATCATAGTGACAAGAAACATTCCAAAGAACTGAACGCCTGTCCCAACATATACACAAAGTAAGTCTGGGTTTGATGGAGGCCTGAAAACATCTCCATGAACCAATTTCCACCCTGTCTCTTCCTGGGCTTCTTCCTGAGTTTCCAACTGGTTGTACTTGGAGATATCCCGGTAGAGTGTGCGTAACATTATCATAGCAACCATTCCCGAGAGGAAAATAACAATCATCAAAGAATTAACAATTGAGAACCAGTGAATCTGATCATCAGCCATCAGAAGATATGTATCCCACCGAGATGCCCACTTCACATCACTTTCCTGCAAAGTGAAATGAAAGGTATAAATTATAAAAAAACACATAGCAATTTCAACTGATATATGCAACCAAGCTCACGATCTCTGTATACTAATAGGTATAAGGCCGAACCTGGAACTCGACATCATATGTAAATATAATTTCCTTCTCATCATCAACTTCTTGCGGAGATTCAGAGTTGGTAACAGCTCTTTTTGCATGGGGATCACAGGTTGTTAACCGAGTCTTCTCATTCCACTCACCTTCATACTCATGTTTAACACTGGATTCACAAAATTTGTCGGTATCAATACAGAGATATAAACTTATATTGCACCAAAAATAAGGTAAGAAAGAACCATAAAATACAACCTGAATGGTTTGACCTCAAATCCTACAATTCTGGAAGTGTCTGCCTGAGCATCTTTGTGATATTTGACAGTGAATGTCAAGTGATTGTGGATAAAATGCTTTTCTTCCTTACTCTGAAAACAATTAATTACAAATACAAACAAATTATTCAATGAAGTTTTGGTTACAATACAAAGTAGGATGGTGATTGCTCTAACACTTACCCCGGCATACTGTCCTCGGAGACCAACATGGAATCCTTGTTGATACACAATGGTATTTTCCTGATCAGGTCTTCGTATAGGAACCACCAGAGGAAGGTTATCCAAGATCCTAACAGATATACAGCATATATCAGCCAAGTATGGCATAAACATCATACTTGTTTGCTATATACAGAAGAATAAAAGTAAAATGTAGAAGTCATTGAACAAATGGCGCACATGTTCACCCGGTACTCATCATTTATCTTTTCCTTGAACTCCTTTGCAGTTTTCTTATTAAGTGTTACACGACATACAACATTGCACATTTGTGGTTCTCTCATTTTAAACTGCAAAAAAAACAATTTTTGACAACCACTCATAAGCAAAAAGGGAAAGCCAAAGACAGAAGAAGTAATTGACTTAAGAAATCTAAATTACCACATAAGGAGAGTTTTCAATGCGATCACCACGAAGAACTTCCCCAAGATTCTCAGCACTGTCAACAATATGCTCAGGACGACAGTAAGGTAGGGAATAGTAGGAATAAGGAAGCTGTGTTTTTGTGGATGTGAGTTTGTTCACTTTAACCTTTAACTCATCCCCCTGCAACAATGGACAAAAAATTTATGAACAAATAAGACATGGTGCTAAGTTATCATATATAAATCACATAGTTGAAATGGTTTAAAGCTTTAGGCATCCACTATAGTTCAATGTAGGTATGCACCAGGTAACTAGAGCAGCAATCACAAAAGGGCATCAAACTATTACAGCGCAATGTAATATAGTGTGTCTTTATAAATGTGAGTGTAAGGAGTTAAAAAAACTATTAATCTTAACATAAACACTAATATATATTGGTTTTTCGATGGTGAACAACTTAATCTGTGACTCCAAAAAGATCTACAACTCCAAAAGCAACCATCTACCTTTCAGAATCCATAATTGCCATCAAAACCAGTAGAAATGCAAACAATCCCCTGTCCAAAAGTATAAACCTATAGATTTGGGATGGATCTGCCAAAAGTTGCTATTAAAACCAATAAAAATGCACTATCCCGACTCCACAAGGCTGAACCCGCAGATTTGCAGCGGATTAGCCATTGTCCGCTTAATGCACAGATTCGAAGGCAATTCAACACATGTTGGGGCAATTCTGAACCTAAACTACACATAATTACATTTTCTCTAAAGCAGATCTCCACATTAAAATATCTAAACTTACAGATCCAAAGAAACTGATGACATTTTCTTAAAAATACAAGATCAAAAATTCAAAAAAACTCCAACTTGCAAGCCTTTCTATCCACCCAAAAATTACCCCCTCCAAAAAATGTCCTTTACACCACTAAAGTCCAAAAATAAAATCAAACGGAAAACACAATCTAACAAAAATGGCCAGTTCCTCAGATAAACTCTACTCAAACTAAAGTTAACAATTTACATAACATAGGAAAAATTTCCTCCCCATGCCCAATTACAATCAAAACACGCAAAAGGGTAACCATTTCTTCATTAATCACAAATTTTAAGCGGAAAATGAGAAAATTTTAAATCCTTTAACATCGAAAAAAATAACAATAAGCTTAAAACCAAATCAAACCCATTGAAATTTCCGCTCAAATTCCCCGATCCCAACAAAACCCACATAATTAAAACATCAAATACAAGGATCTAGACAAAAACCCAGAACCGATTTTACTAAAGATCCAAACTTCAACTCCAACATGCAAAAACCCACATGCCTAAATGCATCAAAATTCAAACGTACCTTCTGGAAATCACGAGGAGCGACGCCGGGGAGATAGAAGCAGTGAGAAGAACGAACAAAGAGAAGAAGAAATACAGCGGACAGAAAGATCCATACGACTTCTCGTCTTGGACCCGCCATGGCTTATAAACGGATCTAGATCCCAATACCCACGTCGCTAATCTCTCTTGCTGCGTTTCGAAGTGGTGGTGGATGCGTTTGTGTTGTGCTTTGTGATTTTGTTGCGAGATTTTGTTTCTCTTTAATACCAAAAGACTGAGAAATTTGCCTCGTATGTACCAAACCAAATTGTTTTTGTGTGTGGTAAGATTGCACCGACGGTTGCTTCAATTTTTTATTTTTTTATTTTATTTTTTATATTATAAATTTCCAGCTTTTAAGTTTTATCACGATTTTCTTAAATTTCATTTGATAAAATATTTAAAAAAATTGAAATGATGAATATAGGATGCGTTTGGTTTATTATTTTGGATAAGATTTTAGGAATAGTATTGAATAATTGAATATGGGAGTATTACGAGGTAAAATTTAAAAATTTATAAAAAACCCCCTAAGTTTTCTAATTTAATAAATACGCCAATATATAAAAATATGTAAAATGACAAAAAAACCCCCACCACCTGCAGTGCCATATTCCGGCGGTGGATTCCGGCCACTACCGCCGGAATCTGGTTAGAAAATTGCATAACCACACATACCGATCGGATCTGGTGGTATGGCATCGCTATGGCCTTTTCCGGCCAGATCTACGGCCATATGTGGCCGTCGACGGCCGGAAAAGGCCAAAGAATGCCATCGTTAAGCAGATGTACCAAAGATATGGCCGCTCGTTGTGGCCAAGCGGCGACCATTTCTTTGGCCATCACTAACGGCCAAATCTGGCCTTTTCCGGCCAAATCCACTGTGGATCTAGCTGGAAAAGGCCACATCGGTGAATTACCAGCCAGTTCCGGTCGATAATTCACCGTTGTGGCAGATTCCGGCTACCACCGAGTATGGGTCATAGGGGTGTTTTTGTTAATTTTTTTAAAAAAATTTCAAGGGGTATTTAATGAAATTAATAACTTTATGGGGTCTAAAAGTAATTAAAAAAATAGAGTAATATTTTTGGAATAATATGCCAAACATTATTTAGAGAATAGGATTGGGAATATGGGCAGAAATTATAAGCCAAACACACCCATAGATATTAATATATTAATTTTTTAAGGTTTTTTAACAATTTGAATTTGTTAATACTGTATTAAATCAAATAACAAGTGTTGAGATATGATCGTATTGATATGGTTTATTACGAGAAATTATAATAATTTTGTTTTGAAGATTGTTTTTTATCACGATATTTATATTTTGAAGTTTTAAAACGGTAAGTTATTGATGTTAACATATAGTTTTTAAGGTTTTTTTTTCTATATGAGTTTGTTAATATTATTAATGTAATAGGTGATTACTCATATACGATCGTATTGATATATTTTCGTGCAAAAAAAATTATGATTGTATTGATATAGTTTATTAAGAAAAATTATAATGATTTTATTTTGGAGATTGTTTTTTTCACGATTTTTATAGTTTGAAGTTCTGAAAGATAAATTATAGATGTTAACATATTGTTTTTAAGGTTTTTTAATGTGGGTTTTTTAATATTATTAATATAATATGTGATTACATACATACATTCGTATTAAAATAATTTCCGGAGTTTATCTTATGACATACGCTAAAGAATTTATATGTTTAATATTAGTTTTATATTAGAATTCGATTTTGTATTTTATATTGATGTTATTAGTTCTCATTTTATTAAGTATTAAAATGGGTTTTAGTCCAGAGTAGGAAAAAAAATTCTATTCTTATTTAACATGAAATTTATGAATGTTAAACTTGAACTTTGATGTACTATTTATGGTACCATTTATTTTGACATAAACTTTTGGGTTTAATTGTTGATGTTATAAAAGTTTTATGTAAAGTTTCATATTGCAATTGATGACCAAAGTTTAATATATGCAAAATCTGTACTATTTAAAGTATGTTCCATTATTGCGATATGACAAAATTAATTAGAATTAATCAATGTTTTAAAACCCCCGGCCTCGACAATTTAATCGGTTCAACCGGGACTTGGAAGCTTCAACGGGTCGGGTTTATATTTTTCTTATTCACCCAAAAACCCTAGGATTTGAGAGGATGATCGGCGAACAATTGACTGTCGGGATATTGGGACTTTTGAAGAGAAAATGTCGGTGAATGCAATGATGGTGACAAAGTTGATTTCTAGTGAGTAAATTAACCGGGAATCGAACAAAACTAGCAGCAACAACAATCGGCTTTGGTTTTTGTCGGGATTGGCAAGGCTAATAGGGGTGGGGTGAGGTGGGTTTTGGTCGAAAGAAAGAGGGGAGTAATTTCTGGTTGATGGGGAGGGTTGTTGACGCCAATGTCGATGAGAGCTAGCCTAGAATGCTGACGCCTGCGTCGGTGAGATCTGACCAAAATAAAACCTATTTCGGCCAGATCTTGGGTATATTTTAAGTGGAATGGGCTTAAGGGACGATTGGGGTTGTATCTGGGGTGTCGCCACCGCCAACCAGTCGCCGACTAATTTGTATTTGGGGTGTGTTTGCTAAATTTCACACCTTATGGGGACTTAAGGAATTTTTAGGGGTGTATTTGCTAAATTTTAGAAGTTTTTGTCAACTGGTTTGACTGCCGGTCAAACCTGTTAAAGCAGTCAACCTGGGACCTGACAACTTTGCCAGGTTTCACCCCGGGTTGGGTTTTAAAACATTGGAATTAATATGATTTATTATCATATATTCATATACGACACTTTATATCATTATCAATTTATGGTTTATATGTGAATGTTATATAAGAAAATATAATGTTGGGATGAGAATTTTAAGATAATATTTTAAATGCCATATTAAGTTCAAAGGAAAGAACACCCATTTAAGTAAGTTAAGTTAGTTGTATACATTAATTATAAACTATATTTTGGCTAGAGAATTCTCAAATTTTACTAGTATCATTTACTATATAACAAAAATAACAATTCAATGCCTTCCTTTTAAGAAATAAATTCTTATATCCCAATCACTACACCTAAAATCACTTTTCACATTAATTACTACCTCTTTCAAGATATATATATATAAGTTTATAAATAGCATTGTATAATTGTATTTTTCAAGTTGTACATTTTTTGTTTACAAGTTCCACCATATATGTTTATAAATTTTACGTTTATATGTTGATATAGCACTGTACTATAGCATTATCCGATTCGACTATCATTAAGACTCATGAAATAATATAATGTTTCCCATATGCATACATCATTGTACCGTATAAGTGTATTTTACAAGTTTTACAATTTTTTGTTTACAAGTTTCAAATATAAGTTTATAAATTTTACATTCATGTATTGATATAGCACTGTACTATTACATAATCAGATTCGACTATTATTAAGACTCATATAATAATATAATGTTTCTCATATGCATACATCATTGTCTCCGTATAAGTGTATTTTACAAGTTTTACATTTTTGGTTTATAAGTTTCACGATATATGTCTATAAATTTTACGTTCATGTACTGATATAACAATTGTACTATAGCATAATCCAATTCGATTGTCATGAAGACCCATCTAATAATATAATATTTCTCATATACAAGCATCGTTGTACCAAGAAAATGAAAACAAAATAAAACAAAGCAAGCAAAGGTGTTTCTTCTAATTGGGGTTTGATTTAAAAACACCCACCCAACAAATACAAGGCAAAATGTGACAAGTGAGAATGAGGTTGAGAGAGACCTCCTAACAAAGTCTAGTTGAAAGCTAAGAGTGGACCCTTTGCTACATCCATGTCAACAACCAACTAGAGAGATATATCATCAATTGAAAAATGTTTTAAAATATTGATTCTTTGAAGTCAAGTCTTTTGTTTAAGCTACAAGATTGTGTCTAATAATTATAATTGAGATTGGAGTACATATTTTTTAATTGATTTAGAGTTGATTATAGGTGACTTTTGTGAAGGGTTTAGTGTTATTTTAAGCCTTAAGCAATCATCTACACTTTCTTGAGAGGTGATAATGTCGGTTTGATTATGTTATTATAAGCTTAAAACTTTGATTAATCACATACTAACCAACTCTAATTACTAATTAATTATCAACATTATAAACTACAGAATCTCTCGTTCAAAAGAGCAAGAGCCAAAAATGCATCACTATTTACCGAGGATTACGCACATAATCTAGAATGAGACGCCAGTGCATAAGATTTGGTAATCACTCACTCAACTGGTGACACTAATTCCCAACTTTGTATCTCAAGTGATGTGACAGTTGAATTGGTAGAATCACATTACGTACCACATCCTTACATTATTATCATTGTATTTATATATAGGCTACTACATTACTTGAAATAGAAAGTCGAGATACTTATTTCATTCCGTTTGGAAGTTTCATGATAATTGTTATAAGGGTAAATCACAATAACGGTTTTAAAGGTAAACCACCACAACAGTTTTAAAGAGTTTTTAATAACGGTTTTTAAAACACCTAACTTGCGCTTGAGAGTTTATTTTCCAGTTACTCGGACGGTTTTTTAAAATGATAAATTTATATATATACCCATAAAAATACTCCAACTTCAACCAGTACTCAAGAATTTTGTTTTTCAATTACAAAGAAAGTTTTCTTTATTTGATTTCTACTTATTAGTATTTTATAACTTAAAATGTGATAAAGTCTTATTATCCCTCTTTATCATTCTTTGTGACAATCGAATGATTAAAAAATTGTAACTTCACTTCTCCAAGAAAGCATCTAGAAATGAGATTTTGATTATTATTTTTTTATGATTGTTTAAAATTATTTTATATTTAATTGGGATAGTTTTGTATTGGATATGATATTTGTGAAATAAAATTTTAAACACCCTAATTTTCAGGTTTTATAAACCCCTCAAAAATACACTACACTAGTTTTAAGGTTTTTTTGAACAAATCAAAACCAGTGCATAAAAATCTGGCAAATAACGGTTTTAGAACACCTCAAAACTAGTCTAATTAAAAACCTCCTAAAACCACTGAATGAAAAAAAAAGACTCCCTACCAAACCCTAAGTATACTGTCACCGGTGTCGGATTTCTGGGAAAGTTTTTGGCACATGCTCAATTAGTCCTACTTTCCTTCTTTTGGTTATTGCTGATTTATGCATGAACTGAGAATAATAACAATGCAACTTTAAGAGAACTTTCAATTCATGCCAACAGGGAAATTTGAGGAAGGAAAAAGACAGCTATTATTCATAAAGCTCAAAATTTATAATATTTGAGCTACTAATCATCATGGTAGATAAAAAAAATGAAGGCATTCCCAGAAACAGTTCTTGAAACACTAGCAAGAACACTTCACAGCAAATGAATAATCCCCCATCCTAGATAGCCCTTTCGGAGAAGTAGATAGATCGCATACTTTAGGTACACCAAAATCGAAATATACTGCACAAGCTATGTCATATCACTCGCTTACAATTCCCCATTCCTATGGCGCCATGGAGAGAAAACTCCTTGACAGGTAATTATGCATTCTGACCACAGAATTTGTGTATCAACAAGGTAACAATGAGCATTTTTGCTTTGTGTTCAATGGTGAAAAAAGGGGGGAGTGAGTAAACCTTGAAACATGAAATTTTTAAGTTTCCTCTTGAGTTGTATTTGGTGGTGGTTCAATCATTCTCACAGTACGAGGAAGCATAAATTCAGTAAATATGGGATAGTGTGAGGACGGATAATATCCATCAATGTTATCACTCACCACTTCACATAAAACAGGAATCAAAGATCTACCTCTGAAAAGTATCCAATCAATGTGTAGATCCTGAGTTTGGCGGTCCCAGCAGAGGCAAAGTGCTCGGAAAATCAGTTTGAGGAATTCAAGAGCCCCTTGCTTGTTACCTAACATCATGAAAAAATAAAGTGCCGACTTGATTGGTTGTATGATGCTAATAAAGGCAACACAAAAGTTGCAAGATTGGTACCTTTGAATCCATGGTATGTTCGTATAAGGGAAACATTTTTTCGTACCCGAGCACTAGGCCAAGCATCCCGCATGTCTCCCACTACACCGTGTTCTCTGCAGGCATGGATAGAGAGAAGCCAGCAGCAATCCAATCAGCATCCTATCAGGAAGAAGACTAAATAGGTATACTTCTCCCCAAATTTTTAATTTGGGAAACTATGTTTAAATTCAGTATTACACTATAGAAAGGGAAAAAGGCACCAAATTGCCGTATTCCATTATGCTTTGACAAGAAGCAAAGTAAAGTTCTTCACCTTAGTGGAGCTCTTTTTTCACATTTAGAACAAGTAAAGCATGCATCAACTGTCACAAATCCTACTTTGATAACCATATGTCTCTATACATACTCTTGCCCAAACTAATTTTCCTCTGCAGAGTGTTTTAATACAACTCCACTGAAATGGGAAAGTAGTATTATTGTCGTCAGTGATTTCCCATGAAACGTCTGTATTGAAGAGCGCATTTTATTGGACAAATGAGGCATGCATGGGCCGTCCTTTCACTTAAAGGTACCCTCAAGAATATAAAATAAGAGAGAAAATGTTAGTCACTTTTCCTCCATCATTCTAGAAAACCACAGGATGGAAGAAATTATTTCCACAGTTCCTGAAGTTTAAAACCTTTTTGATTCAGATGCTTAATTCATACTATGAGGACACAAAAACGAACATGGAAAAAGTAATCATTATGATAAAAACATAGGTGCGTCATTCTGTGAAAAAGAATACCTTGATCTCCCGAGAAGAAAACGTCCTGTAGTTGATTCTTTTTGCGTATTGAATCCTCCACAGTATATAACTGGCAAGCTAGGAGGTAGGGAGGCAATGTGCTGCCATGTGAGTAAAGCACTTCGTCTACGGGCACGAGGACTAAACTCATCCATGTTTGTATTCACTACTTGAAATGAAAACCCAGGTGGTTCAACTCCTTTCAATTGGAATGTGTGGGCATCACGTCAAAGAAACAAATCACACAATACACTTCTCTAATATATAACAGTAACAATCTATAACTAGAAGAGACAAAACTCAGTAAATACAAAAAATTTAAGTTGATGAAGTACAATAAGAAGGATATCGCCCAAGTTGCAATACATGGAACTTCAGAACCCCAAGCTTTGCTTCCAGGGACAGAAGGTGACTCTGACAGCCAAAAGGTTCCACCTTCAAGCATTTCTACCTTCATTTTATAAGAAACTGATGTTAAAAAAAGACCTGCACTGATATTCTTTATAAAGCAAAACTATAAAGCTTGGCCAGATTAGCTCAACAAAAGATTTGATACCTTCTCTTTGTCATAGAAGATGGTGCAGTGTTCATCTGAAGTATCTTCAGGTCCTTTTCTTGATATTCCAAATTGTTCATAACCTAACAAAAAATAAGTAGAAAATACATAAACCTATCAGGTTTACTTTGAAATGAGGACAGAGTGGGTGGACATTACATACACGAGATTGTTGCTTTTGATTTCTTCAAGCTTCAATGCTAAAAGCACATTATTTACAATAATATTGCAAACAAAGAGACCATTTTATCATAAAAGCTAAAATAACAGAACTTTTAATTATAAAAAGGATAATATTAGTCTCAATGATATTATAATTGCAACCATACATATTTGTCTCAGCCAACGTTAATGAAAGAGACTCTAAACTACGTAGACGTGTCATAGATGGACGTTTATCTGAAGCCAAAATTGCACAATATCTACTTGGTTGGGCCTTAAAGACAGTGAATACAGCAACATTCAAAAATAAAGCAACGAATCATATTGACTTTTAAGTTTATATCCCATTTTGTTGGAACCACAAAGAGAAAACAGATATATAACCCAAAGTCTCAAACAGTTCTAACACATTGTTCCTAACTGGAATATCAGTTCATCTATTCTAAATGTCCACCTTGCGAGTTTGGTCCCCGCAATTCATCACTCAACTTAATCAGTATGTATCAGAGCACCAAATTAGCATCATAATCCATCACACAGTCTGTGTCTATTATGAATAATATGCTACTAAGGATATATAGCACTGAAAAATGAATCCAATAAAATGAATGCTCCATCACATTAACAGCCAAATTATAAAACTATCAGTTAAAAGTTCAGAAATTTATACTTAAAATCATCAAAGAAAGTTACCTGTTAAACATTGCTGAAGATAATCCAACTGTGATTTAACACCTGAACTCAAGCAGAAAGAGATAAATGAATAACATAAAACAACTTCAACTACCACTAGCACTACTCAAAACATCAACTGAAATACACTCAGATCAAGCATTTGAACAAACAAAAAAAAAATGCACCCAAAACTCAACTATATCCCAAAAGAACAAAACCCCACCTCCAAAACACAAATCAAAAGCAATCCAGATCAACCATTTCATGAAAATCAAGATCCACACACAACAAAAACAAAACAAAAAGAGGGAATAAAGTTAAAAGCAAGACCTTGTTGAGTGCATATAATCAAAGGAGAGTAACTAGTGATGACACTGATACACAAATCTCTTCTCTTGAGCCAAGAATTAGGACTATCTTCAGGCTGATCTTCATGGAGATTAAAAGTCATAACAGTCAAAGAAACACTCATTTTTTAATCAAAAAATCAAGTACCCTCTTGCTCTAAACTTGGAAACTTCATGATGAAGGATCAAGAAATCATGCTTTTACATAACCAAAAGAAGAAAGCTTTAGAGGGTTTGGAATATGCCACTCTTGTCAGGTGAGTCAAGAGGGGCTTTATGGATTTGGTAACTCAGTTACAGTGTGGTTTCACTGTAGGGGATTGAGTTAAAGGTGGGATTTTTTTGAACTGTGCATAAATGAAAAAGACAAAACCGAAACTTTGATTATTTAGATTTATGTCTGAAAACAAAGATGTCGCGTGTAAGAAAAAAAAATCGAAAATTTTAGGATTATATTACAGTGTTATGTAAGAATACAACCCATTTTTAAGTCTAAATAATTTTGTTTTATTTTTGGTTTTATAGAAATTTGAAGTGCTCACATGGGAGGTCAAATATTGGAGCCATGTGTTGAAGCACCTGCAGGAAGAGGGTTTGTCAAGTAATTGACTGAAAGTTTTGTTTTCATTTTTTTAATTTTGAGATCGTGAGGTCCAATTTTAATAAGGTTTTAAGTTTAGCAACGTGAATACCAATTATGTAATGGTAATGTTACCTAAGTTCACACAGAGGTAATGTTACTAAATTACTGTAAAAGTAATATTACAGTTATGGAAGGATGTGCACCGAATTTGTATATCGAATGACGTGATAAAATCTTGGCCGTTTATTTATTATAAGTTAATATTAATCAACGGTCCAGATTTTATCATGTTATTCAGTGTACAATGTGTAATTTTCGATATTTATCTCTTAAATTATAAACATGAATGGAGTAATATTCTTCGGGTGAGGTAATTTTACCTCTTATACCTTATAACATTATTTCACATGTTAACCATAAAATGAAGAACGAAAATGATCGAAAAAATTAAAAAGAGAACATGGGTTTTGACATTGACTCTTTAGAATCTGTCTTATTCTTTGATTTGTTTGACGATAGAACTGCAATTATTTAAGAATGAGTTATCATATGTTTTTAGATTAAAAAAAATTAGACTTTGGTTAAAATATAAATAAAACCAAATATGGTTTTGAAATTTATTAAAACTTATGGATTTTTTATAGTAAATCCCTATGTGTTTGGTCTGCTTATAACGAACACTTGTTCATTTCAAAATACAATTGAAACTCTAACAAGTTTCAAAAATACAATTGAAACCTTTTATAATGAACACCTCTGTTTTAAAAACCGAACTAGACCAGTCGGTTGGACTGGTCTGACCGGGACATAGCAGCTTCTCCAGTCCAGTTAAGATCTTAGGGGGTTTTACAATATTTCAAAATTATAAGGGTTAATTTATAATTTTATAAAGGTGTTTTGGAGATATGTCAAAAGATTAAGGAATTAATTGATAATTTTTTGGGAGCATTTTTTAAATAAATAAAAATTTTAGGGATTAATTTAAACTTTTTTTTGGAGAATTTTTGTAATATATTAAAATTTGAGGGATTAATAATAATTTTTAAAAATAAAAATATCGCTAACGTCATCGATCCAACCGACAGTTTGACCAATTGACCCATGACCCGAAACAACAAAACGGGTTACCCTCCAATCTAGGGTTTTAAAACAATGATGAATACTTGTTTGTTTCGAAAATACAATTGAAACTCTCATATGCTTAGCCTTTTTCGTAGTGAGATTGATTTTAGAAATATGATCATAACTCTCATTTTTTACATACTGTTATCATATTTTGTTTAAATTTGGAAGGAAATAACATTTTTTTCCAAATTTGTCAATAATGTTATGGGTCATATGCTCACTACAAAAACCATTTTTTATTTTTCTTCTCTTTTAGAGTTCATTCCATCATATTTTGCTTTGAGAAGTTCTACAAAATTCCGTTGATTCTGGGAATTCTCCAAAGGATAAAAATTAATAAAGCATGTGGAAAAGAAACTGGTTTGATCGTAAAAAGCAAGAAAGTGCTAAAAATATCAGTTCACACTTCACAACCAAATTAGTATATTACTTCAACAAGCCTGAAAAATGAACAACGCCTTAGCAATTTTATTCATAAACAGAAAACCAGACAAACCCACACAGCTTTGGCGGCTTCTTCCTTTTGCATTTCTCCTCCCATTTTATCTTTAGACTTTCTCAGTGTGTAATGAGTCCTCTTCCCAGTATTGCATATATCTAAGATGAGTTCTTTAGAACCCACTCCACAAGAGTTGTAATGCCAAATCCTGTTGCGCCGCGCTTCTTGTCAGCACTTAAAGCCGTGCCTGCTATGTCAATGTGCATCCACTGAACCTTCTCATCTACAAACTGCAAATGCATTGTTCTAATATTAGGATCCACTTAGTGAACTCGAGTTCGAAACTAGGATCCCTTCCAAACCCAGTTATCATCGGGAAACAAGCTGGGCTGTGTTTGTTCTTCTTATTTTGAGTAAGATTTTTGAAAATGTTGAGTTGGGTTGTTATTAGAGGTAGGATTTAAAATTAACAAAATCAAAAACACCCCTTGTTAATTTAGCTAAACATCTCATACAATAAAAAATTTAAAATTTGACAAAAACACTCCCATCCACCCACATTTGTAGATTCTGACCACCACCGCCAGAAGGTGGCTGAAACCTACCGTAATGACGCACGACTGGTGGGATTTGACTGATCATGGCCGATACGGCTTTTTCCAACCAAATTCACCATGGATCTGATCGGAAAAGGCCAAATCTACGACCAAATCTAACCAAAGATCTGGCCGTCAATTGCTAAATCTTTGACCATAGATCCGGCCTTTTCTAGCCAGATTCATGGTAAATCTACCCAAAAAAACTAGATTGGCGCACTATTGACCAAATCCAACCGATAGTGTACCATTACGACAGATTTCGATCACCTTTCGACGATGGTGGCTGGAATCTGCAAATGTGGGTGAGTAAAGGTGTTTTTGTCAATTTCTAAACTTTTTTTGTAGGGGTGTTTAGTTAAATTAACAAACCTAAAGGGTTTGAAAATAGTTGAATAATTTATGAGTGGATTTTGAAAATATGAAAACAAATATGTATTTTGAGTAGGATAGGAATAGGATAAAAGGAAAAAAAGTAAAACAAGCAGGCCCAAGATTTTTGAGCCTTCTCGCTAAATAGGTGACCTTGAGGAATCAATCTCCAGCAAGTCTAACCGACTTATTCCCTGATCCAGAGGTTCTTCCCCAACACATTTCTAACTGACAGGAATTCATTATGGAAGTGGAGAGTGCGGGACAAAGTAAGAAAATGAAAATGAGTTCATA
This sequence comes from Pistacia atlantica, assembly GCA_026229545.1. NCBI lineage: Eukaryota > Viridiplantae > Streptophyta > Magnoliopsida > Sapindales > Anacardiaceae > Pistacia > Pistacia atlantica. The sequence goes on from CM047904.1 coordinate 23,113,734, forward strand.
CGGCCCTAGATTCGTTACAGGGTTTTTTCAATGCAATTTTATGTGTATTGTGTGCACCTCTACATCAATTGAATCTCTTAACATGAAACCAACCAAAAATATAAATAGATAAGTTAAAGTCATGGTGATAGGCTTTATGAAGAACACATACTTAGTGGGAAGCAAACAATAGCGAAAACGATAGGGAGTAGATTGCCAAATTTCAGTACCTGTTTCAAGAACAAAGCTGCGGTGATAGCACCAGCTGTTCGATTAACACTAGTGTTGAGCATGTCAGCGACTCCTGATTTCATTGTCTCCCAATAACTTTCCTCCAACGGCATCCTCCAAAGTTTCTCTCCACTGACATCAGCAGCTTCAAGAACCTCCTTCGCCAATTCATCACTGGGAGTAAAGACACCTAACAAGGAGAAAGATCCATTATTAGCAATACATTTAAAATAGTTCACAACCCGCCCCCACCTGAAATTGAAATGAAACCAAATTTATCGAAACTCATTTATATTTTGAGAAACCAAAAAAACCATGTTTAGTCATATATCAAAAAGAAAAATGTAACTGAAACACGTATTTACCTGCAACTGCAGGTCCAAGGGCAACTACACAGGCTCCTGTCAATGTTGCCAGATCAATAATCTGCAGAATGATTGAACATAGTATTAGCACAGAAAATTCAAGAAAGCTCGAAAAAGGAATCGGTATTTAATTAAAAAAAGAGTAACAATTTGGGAAGAGTATGCATGCATAGCATTCTTGTGAAATTCAATAGCATAATGTAATATAGAATATAGTTATGAGAAATTTCTCAATTCTGCATTACACTTATGCAAATACTTTTAACAAGCACATCCTAAGGTATAACCGAGTTTTATAGTGATTTAGATGCACTCAATATCTATCAAGAAGATATTAAATCTCTCATCATCACTATGAAAAGCATATGAAAAAATGTATATCCATATTTCCTCTAATTCAAGAAGCATTAGTCATAAAAAGCTTAACGTTCATATAGCAAAAGGAAAAGTTCCAAGGTATTCTCGGTTCCTCAACAAAAACTTTGTTGTGTGATTTAGTTTTACCTTCTCTACACCAAGATTACAAGTATAAACTAAAGCATCGGCAAGTGTAAGTCTTCCTTCAGCATCAGTATTGTTGACCTGCAATAGATAGGAAGAAAGCATATTTAATTTATTTTCATGGATGAAAAACCTCAAGAATTAATCTATTCTTCTATGAATATCAATGAAAAGGTATAAATATATCCCAAAACCTTGTAATGCATTAAATGTACGGTGCATCCAACACAAGTATAAAGTGTTGTTAAAAAATTACTGAAAACTCCAATCTATCTTTGAAATTAACCAACAAACTAAAGGTATAAGCCATAATCCAATTAAAAAGAAATCTTACCATTCCTGATACTGTAAAATGTTAAATCATTGGTATATATACTATGGCTATGCATGAGAAATGAACCATTTTCATGGCTTGGCTATGCCCGGCTCCTTATAATTCTTTCAGCTCAATTTTCAGTATAAAACAAACCAATCTTAGCACACCTCCTGATCCCAACCAATTAAAGTTAACAGGCAGTTCGGGACAATGAGCAAGCCCACGAGACAAATAGCTTTTTTTTTTTTTTAAATTTTATTTTATTGAGACAATCAATTGGATGACACCGGGCCACAGGCTTCCGAATTTGGATCCCACCTAAATGTGGTCCTGTTATACACATCCAATTGCTAGCTACAGCCAAAGATGATGTGGATGCACTGACTGACTTTCAGGGACCCGACACAACATGCATCGTTAGCGAAGGATTATAAGGCATCAAGCTCAACTTAACTTTCCCAAAATATGAAACAATTCAAGTAAAATGTTAGGAGTCTACAAAATGAATCTCACATAAGCATAGCATGTTTTATTGAATTGAAAAACCTATCATGAGTAAAACAACCGATTTCTTATTATTATTGAATATCACGGATAGCTACCTCAATTGTCTTTCCATTTGAAGCTGTGATAATGTCTCCAGGCCTCATACCTGTTCCGCTTATCATATTCTCACAAGCTGCAATGACGAAATGAATCTGCACATACAAGACTCTTGAATTGGTGAGAAAGGGGAATACTATTAGAAGACTGGAAAATATGGACAAAGTAAAAAACAACAGACAACAAGATGGATCAGGATATAATCCTTTCTCTTGTCAATGAAAACATGAATGCTCACCTCCACACCGGGAGGTTTAATCTGACCAATGGCTTTTGCTGCCCCTAGAACTGCCGCTGAACCTCCCATGTCAGATTTCATGGTCTCGATTGAACAGCCAGGCCCGGTCTTGATGTTGTAGCCGCCACTAATAACATAGAAGACACATATTCAAGAATCCAAAAAGAGAGAGAACAGAAAACAAGTACAACACTCAATAGCATCACCATCAAACCAGGTGAGGCAAAGAGAAAATTCCCCTGGAGCATTAAAAGATATCTAAATATTCATTGCAACAGCAGACAAAAAATGAGAGAGGGACAAAGAAACATATTAGTCGACAAAATTGAACTCCAATAGGGGACTCCATTCAGAGTCACACAAGGTTATTTTTAGTAAAACCCTAGTCCTTTTTGCAAGTGGGAATACAAATATATTTACTTTAAAATACAATCATAATAATCACCTGTCAAAAGTCAATCCCTTCCCAACCAATGGCCAACTTGACTTTAGCTGATCCACCAGGAGGTTTGTAGCACAAGTGTATGAAGCGAGGAGGATTTGCAGAGGCTGCAGCAACACCCAAATAGGACCCCATTTTCAAATCTTTGCATTTCTCTTCATCCAGAATGGTCACAGAAAGAACATCACTATGCATGGAAGCAATCTTTGAAGCCTCTTCAGCTAGTGCCACTGCATTATAGAAGTCATCAAATATGAATTAATAATCCATCACCTTTTGCTACACACCAAAACAGCTACGGCCATCAAAATGCCAACTCTTGTTGACAATATAGATTGCCATCTTTTAGATTGAACCATTACAAGCATAACATAAATTCATAAAATATCAACTGCAAGGCAGAATATGGAATTATAAATATGGAAGGACAGAGCTTCTACGAACCAGGGGTAAGTACATTGGCCGGGGAATTCACAAGCTCTATTCCGAGAATAACAGCAACAGAAACATCTTCAGCATACTTGAGCTTCTTTTCTAGTTCAGGTCCAGTTCCAAGACCAATAATGTCCACAGACTTAAGCACAGATATTTTCGACTCAGACTTATACCGAGCATCCTCATGTGTCCCCAGCACAGTTCCTATCATAATTTCAAATATTCAACAAAAACTGAATATCACACTATGTTTTGAAGAAATATACATCCCATATCAATTATAATGCCACAAATTCATAAAAAAAGTACCAGATGCTAATGCTGTAGCAGCCGTGAGCTTTGACTCATTCGAGAGACCCTCAGAAGAGGCAAGAACAACAGCAACATTGCTGGCTTGAGAAGCCTTTGCAGCGGCTGCAACAGACTCACCAAGACTTTTGAAATCGATCGTAGTTGAAGCTGACTGGCCGAGCCCAATCAAGCCTACCCTTTTGGAGCCGAGGCCTGGAAGTCTTAAAACTGTTGACTGGCCAGCTTTTCCAGTGAATTCCTCCTCAGAAGAAGCTTCAGATAAAAGACCACCTAATTGGGAATCTAGCTTCTGCAAAATCGGGTTTTTGAACTTCGAATTATCGTCCTTCGCCATGTCCTTCTCTGTGACACCCACTGCAAGAATGTCCCCTTTCCATTCCACCACATCAATCTCTTTTGCAGTAAAAGAGATCTTCAAAACATTACCAAAAAACAGTTCAGCATTCCAAATCACATCAACATACAAATCAAATCATCACCGATAATATCCATTCAAATCCAAAACAATTAAAACATAACCAAAAAACATGATAATCAATAGATAAAATATACTGCAATAAATCAAGTGACAAGTTAAAAAACCTTAAAACCCAACAAACAAAAACATAAATTTCAATGATTTTAACCTAATAATCAATATAAACCTCCACCATTATCATCAGATCAACATTATTCAGTGTGACCAAACAACATAAATTTCCTTCCTTTAACAAACTTCGCGATCAAGATTCTCCCTTTGAACCCACAAAAGATTTATGAACAAAACCAACAAACCCAAAAACAAAATAGAGACAAAGAGGGTACCTTAGGGGGCTCGATTTGAGCGGGCTGAGTGAGGCCAAGAGTGGCACGAGAAATGGAGTGAGCCATGAACTTGCCTTCTCGTCTACCAGAAGAGTAAAAACAAATGGATCCTCGTCCTTGAGATGCAACTCCAAAAGAGACGACTCTAAAACCAAAACCACGAACAGCAACTGATCTAACTGGTCCTAGTTTCGAGAAAAACAAGGAAGAAGAAGAACGAAGAGCTTTAAGAGAAGAAGAAGAAGAAGATAAAGAAGTGGCTAATGATAAAACAATGGCTGCCATTAATAGTATTTATATACACAGGGAAAAGAAATAGTATAGTTAATAGCTCAGTGACAAACTGACTCAGTAAAGTGATTGCGTTGTTTACGTCGCGGCACCTGTAGCAAATTAGCAATTATCTCGACATGTGTCGACTGTCGAGTCAGGGTTGAGCCGAGGGGCTTCGTGTATTGGGACTCTTATCTTTAACGTTTAGCATAAAACGATGTATATACTTACAGTAAAAACGCTATCCTTATACAAAGAGTACATGTCGACATTATCCAAAAAAAAAAAACAAAGAAAAAACGGAAAAAGAGAAAGAGAGAGAGAGAGAAATCATAAAAATCAATGGTGGAGATTGTCTTTGTATGCTCCCTTTATATGTGTCTTTGTAAAACAAGCATTGCTCATACTTGCAAACCTCAGTGTTTGTTTAATAAATATATCAATTTATCTCTGTATCAATGTTATGGTAAAAGTATATCACGTTATTTATATATTAATTGTATTAAATATATATAATTTATATAAAAAAGTGTCTATAGGTTGTAAGGGTATCTTTATGCTGTATAAGCCACCAAATCTGTTGTTTCGTAGTTTGACATCAACATTTCCTTAAACATGTGTTTATTTTCTTAATTATAAGATATGACATCAATATTTCTTTAAACATGTCTTTATTTTCTTAATTATAAGATAATACCATAAGTGATAAGATAAAGTTGGAGGCCAATTTCAAAACTAAATAAAATTTTAAAATATTTTTATACATTGACAAATGACAATAACACTCAATTGTAGGCTTAATTCAATTACACACTATATTAGATAAAGTAAAAGTTTACATGGTAAGCCAACTCAATACGTTATAATTTATCAGGTAAATCCTATTGCAAATTGATAAATTGTGAAGGAATGCACACCTTAACTGAGGTTGCCCAATGAGACCCATTTGGTAGTTGATTTTATTTCTCTGTTTTGGAAAGTCCGAGGATCTCGGATTTCCTATTCTGGGTTCTTACGCTCCTAAGGTTGCCTCTTCACGGCGTGCATGGCCCCTCTGATGGCCTTGCCGTCGACGAGGAACGTCGTACTTGGTGATTCTTTGAATACTTCTTATGCCCAGGCGGTTTCTAAACAGGCACAGAATGCATCGTTCAAGTTACCAATGCGTTTTCGGTAGATATTGATGGGGAGTTGGGCTTTGTATTCTTGGAACCAGAGATGGTGAAGGTTGTGGAAGATTTGAAGTTTGCCTTGGTGATGAAATTCATGAGAGTTAGGCCTTCCATAGACAAGTTACGTCTGCATGTGGTGAAAAACTGGGGTCTATTAGAGATTCTACAAATCAGTTTCATGGATGACTATCTTATTTTGATACGCATGAAAAATGAACGTGACTTTGTTCATGGTTGGACACGTGAAGGAAGATCTATGGAGGGGAATTCCTTTCGCCTATTCAAATGGACCAGATATTTTAATCTTAAGAAGGAGTCTCCTTTGGCTCCTCAGTAGATTTTCTTACCAGGATTGCCTATGCACTGGTATAGAAGGGATTGTCTTCAAATTCTAGCAACTCGGTTTGGCCGTTTCCTTGGCACTGACAATGCTACATTGAATAAAACGAGGGCTACGGGTGCACGATTGTGCATAGAAGTGAATCTTAATGAGGAACCTATCAAAGGGTTTCCTGTTGTCGTTTCAGCAAATAGAACTATATGGCAAGAAGTCAGGTATGAAAAACCTGGTTTTTATTACACTAAGTGTTGTAGACAAGGGCATACGAATGTAGTTTGTCGGATGGGGGGGACTAGGTGGAAGGCAGGAGGGGAAACAACTAATCAAACTTTGATCAAGAACCAGCAAGTATGGAAAGAAAAAGAAGGTGAGAAAGAAAAAACTAGTGAGAATGAGGGGGAGATAGAGCATGTTGTGGACGGTGTTAATGCAGAAAATCTAGTGCAACTAGACAAACTAGTGCAGGACGAATTACCAGTGATTGAACATACGTTGGTACTGGTTGCGGATGGGATTGTGAAGAATCATGGTAAAGACATGCCAATGATATAGCATCCAGAGTGTATGGCACTTGTTATTGCACAAACAAACTTTGCCACAGAGGAACAATCTATTGATGAGGTTGTTGTTGAACCAGTGACCAGAAAAGATTCAAGTTCTATGCAGGGAAAAGAAGGCGAGCGTAGTGAAGTGCAGTTTGATGTTGGTAGTCCTACGGTGGGTTTGCTGGTTAAGGAAGATGTTTTGAACTGAGGTTCGTACGAAGGGGGCCACACAGATCTAATCTCCAAACTTCTAGAGTTGGAATATAAGACTCAACGAGATTCTATAAATGATGTTGCCGTGAGGGAGGACCAACATGTGTCACTTTTAGATTCGGAGGATGAAGATGTTCCGAGCTCATTGGCTAGCCAACCTAGCCGCAAGATGGACTCAAAGAAACACACAGTGAGACAATCCCAACGGGTTTTATCCTGACCTTCTAAACTCAATTTATGATTGATAAAATTTTGGTTTGGGATTTGCGAGGGTTAGGTAGGTTCCCGTAATCAGTTAAAAAGTTGAGCAAAGAAGTTTGGTGTGTCTATTGTTGGGATTTTGGAACCATTTTGCTGAGGATGATAAGATGACTCGTCTGGCCTATTTGATGGGGTTATTGAATTTTTGTAGTAATGCGGCTTTTGATGGTAAAATTTGGATTTTCTGGAGTGATGATTGTGATTAGGAGGTGTCATCTATGACTAACCAATTAATTTTAGGGATTTTTCGGTTTGATGAAGAGAAGCTTTACATTTCTTTTATCTATGCTAAGTGCAATAGTATAGAACGTAGAGATTTATGGCAAAGCTTGGAGTTGGTAGATTCTAATGGAATCTCCATGGCTTGTGGTAAGGACTTCAATATTATTCGGGAAGATAGTGAAAGAGTTGGTGGTCATCCAAGGCCTATTACGTCGATGGAAGATTTTAATAATTGTATTGATCATTGTGGTTTATTGGATCTTTAGGTTATGGGACGATGACTATCGTGGTGTAATGGCCATGAGGGGCATACTCGTAGTTCGGCACGTCTTGATAGAGCGCTGGTTAATATCCATTTTGCCAACATATTTCCTTCACTTTCTTGAGTACCTTAATCGGAAGACTTCGGTCATTGTCCTATGCTCATTCATTTCCAAAAACAAGAGGTAAGCTTCGGCCCTCATACTTTTCGTTTTCAAAATATGTGGGTTTCCCATGCAGATTTTATGAGATGTGTTGAAGAAGTTTGGAAGGAACCTACTACTTCTGTGGGTCTTCTTCAATTGGCGGAAAAATTGAAGAAAATGAAGCTTGCGTTATGAGCTTGGAATAAACAGGTTTTTGGGCATTTTGGGCAGACTATTAAAGAATTGGAAGAGAGATTGGAGGTTTTAAAGAGCCGCTTACAAGGTGGCTATGATAAAGAAGTAGAATGTGATTTCTTGGTTACAAAACTTGAACTGGATACTTGGGAACAACGTGAAGAACTTCGGCTTTCTCAATTGGCAAAAAGAAATGGCTTTCAGAAGGTGATCAAAATACTAAATTCTTTCATGTTGTTGTTAACCAACGGAGAAAATCTAAAGTCATTTCTAACACAAGGCTAGAGAATGGTAAGATTTTGAATTCACCGTAACAGGTTCATCAAGGAGCCTTAAATTATTTTCAAGACTATCTTTCAAATCCTCCTATTGTTGAACAGGTGGATCTTACTTCCCTTATTCAAAATTCTACATCTGAGGAAAATAATGCGGCTCTTGCTTTAGCCCCGACCGAGGTAGAGATTTTGGCTGCTTTGAAATCTATTCCGAGAGAGAGCTCACCTAGGGCTGGACGGTTTTGGTTAGGGTTTCTATCTAAGCTGTTGGGATCTAATCAAAGAGGAATGTTATCGATGTTGCCAAGGAATTTCCTTTTTGGGTACTACTTTACCTAGATTTTATACAGCATCTTATTTGGTGTTGATTCCGAAGGTGGAGGAGCCCAAGAGTTTTGACAAGTTTCGCCCGATTAGCCTTTGTTTTGTTGTTTACAAGATTTCTCAAAGGTTCTAGTGCAAAGGATGACCCTTTTTTTATCACAGTTGATTTCTCATGAACAAGGTGCTTTTATTCCCGATCACAGCATTTTTTAAAATATTACTCTGGCACAGGAATTGGTTCATTCTCTGAATAAGAAAACTAAGGGCGGAAACATTATGGTGAAGATTGATATGGCCAAAGCCTATGATCATGTCAACTGGCATTTTTTGTTAAGTGTGCTAACATCCTTTGGTTTTTCTTCTCAGGTTTGTAATCTTGTTAAGGGAATGTGTTACGTCCCCTTGGTTCTTTATTATGATGAATAGGACTTCCAAGGGTTTCTTTCAACCAGCTCGGGGTTTAAGACAAGGTGATCCACTTTCTCCATGTTTATTTATTATTATGGAGGAGGTACTATCTAGATTGCTTTGCAAGAATTTTGAAAGAGGGTCGTATTGGCTATTTTTCACATCCAGTGGGTATGCCTTTGGTATCGCACTTACTTTATGCTAATGATCTTTTAGTTTTTGTGAATGGTGGTAAACGTTTTGTTCAACGTCTTCTAAGTACTTTGGAGGTTTATGAAAAGTGGTCAGGGCAGCTTATCAATAAGGAAAAATCGACCTTCTTTTTCTCAAATTCCATTACACCTGCTCGTCAACGTAATCTCATGAGATCAACAGGTTTTGTAAAAGGCAAGTTTTCGGTCACCTATTTAGGTGTCCCTCTGGTTTCTGTCGTCTCACTTTTAGACATTTGGAAACCACTCCTAGAGAAGATTAGGAGGAAAATTGCTGGTTGGAAATTAAAGCTTCTTTCTCAAGGTGGTAGGCTTACACTCATGAAACATGTTTTAGCATGTATGTCAACACATCTCTTGGCAGTTTTAAATGTGCCAATGAAGGTTTTCAGTTGACTAAACTCTTTGCTGTCGACATTTTTTTGGGGTAATTTGAATTGGAACCCAAGAATGAAATGGTGTGCTTGGGATAGGATATGCAAACCGTACAAGGAAGGGGGACTTGGCATCTGAAATTTCCATGAAGTACAAAGGTCACTTACACATGAAATTTGCTTGGAGATTGGTAACTGTTGATAATCTTTGGACCAAGTTTTTCCGTGCGAAATATGTGAAACACGACCACATTTTCTTTACTAAGACTAGAAGAAATGCTTCCCATTTCTGGAAGTCTATTATGAATGTGCTTCTTGATATGGCCGAAAATGTGATTGTAAAAGGTGAGAGAGGGCAGCTCTTCCTTTTGGTTTGATTGGTGGTTGGCGAGTGGGCCTTTATGTGCTAGTAGAGATTCAGGGCATTCTCAGATCACAATTAAAGATGTATGGGTTGATGGTTCCTGGGATGAGAATTATCTGGTGGAACTGGTCAGTTTAGACAAAAGAGAGGAGATTATGAACGTGGTGGCTGGTAAGGTGGGAACTGATATTATCATTTGGAAACTAGATATTAAAGGAGATTTTACGTCGGCTTCTGCGTGGGATCTAATCCGTGTGAAAGGCACTGAACATTTGGGCATGGACTGGATTTGGCATCACCTTCTACCGAAGAAAATTTATGTGTGTATGTGGAAAGCCCATTTTAATGGGCTAGAGTTGGATTCTTGGGTGCAATCGCTTGGAATCCCATTGGCATCTCGGTGTAATTGTTGCATCATGGCCACACAGAAAGCTTAAATCATGTGCTTTGTAATGGGAGTATTGCTGCGGAGGTGTGGAAGACAGCAGCCATCACGCTGGGTATTAATAATGTCTATGGTGTAGTGGTTTACTGTTTCCAAGAAGTCGAGTCACAGAGGGGTTTTTCTCGGTCTCATCCCGTCTATCATTACCTGGCGTCCCTGGATGCGTCGTTGCAAGGCTCGCATGGAGAACTCAGCTAAATTGGCGAATAATGTTTGGTTGGCAGTGAAAGTATGGATACGTAAAATTTCCTCTCTTATGGTAACAGTGGCCTATCTCTACTAGGGATGAGGTTATTCTTCGGGCTCTTGAAGTGCCTTATGTTGATAGAGCAAGGGCTATTCCAAAACTAGTTTATTGGAGGAAACCTACTGAAGGGTGGATTAAATTGAATGTAGATGGATGTTGCCGCGGCAACGCGGGCAGTTATGGGGGAGGAGGTGTCATTCGAGATATGTGAGGTATTTTCAAAGGGGCTTTCTCTTCTTCTTTCGAGCATGGCACAAAATAATGAGGCTGAATTGAGGGCGTTACTAGCTGGTATTTCTTTGTGTAAAGAGCTGGGTTTTAATCAGATAAATATTGAGAGCGACTCCACTTTGATTGTATCTTGGTTTAGTCAAAAGTGCACGGCTTGGTACTTATGGGACTATTGGGATGATCTTTTGATACTGTTAAGAGATGTACATTTCACCATTAGTCATCAATTACGCAAAGAGAATAGCGCATTAGATTTCCGCACTAGACGGGGCGAGGAGGGTAATAATAATACTTTTTTGGATTTTAATTCTTTGCCTTGTAAGTTGAAAGGCATTTTTCGGTTGGATAAGGCGGGTTTGCCTCAGTTTAGATGGTAACTTGACTTTTTGGGTTTTCTTTAGTTTAGGCTTGTTTGTTTTGTTTTGTTTTTTTTCTTTATAATTTTGATATTTGAGATGGTTTTTATTGAATTTTTGTAAATCCTAGGTATCCCGCTTGTTACCATGGTTTTTCCTCCGCCACAAGTGAAGCCTATTAATAAAATTGGGAGGAAGTCACTATTGGACAGGTGACTTCGTCTCTTCTCTCAAAAAAAAAAAAAAAAGGAATTTTTAAGCCAACTCAATTTCCAAACTTCAAACCAAATACAAATTAATTTGAGATCATGAGGTGGAATTCTAATAAGGTTTAGGTTTGGCAACGTGAATACCAATTATTAGAGTTTAATTATATTAAAAAATATAACGTTATCTAAGTTCACACATAGGTAAAGTTACTAAGAGGGTTATTTGTCTGAGCTTATAAATTTGCCAAATTAGTTTATAAGTTTTAAAATTAAACTAACCTGTTTGTTTATAACTTTTTTGGGAGTTTATAAGCAAAATAATAATAATAATAATAATAAGTTGAGGAAATATACCTTTTTTTTTTTTTAGTTTATAAACACTTTGCTTATAAGCTAGTTTGACTAATTATATTATCACATTATCTCTATTTAATTTTAAAATTTCATGGTATAATTTATTATTTGATAAAATAATATAGTATCTTTTTTAGTCATTTTAATAACCAAAATGTACTTAATTAAACCTATTTTATTAAACGTGTCAACTACTTATCAATCACTTATAAGTATTTTAACAAAAAACGTAACTGCTTTATAAATTTAAATGCTTATAAGTTCAAAACAAGCTCTAAAATACCGTCAAAAATGTAATGGTACTGTACAATATTTATCTCTTAAATTATAAACATGAATGGAGTAATAGTCTTCGGGTGAGGTAATGTTACCTCTTATACCGTGTAACATTATTTCACATGTGAACCATAAAATGAAGAACGAAAATGATCGAAAAAATAAAAAAGAGAATATGGGTTTTGTAGATTGACTCTTTAGATTCTGTCTTCCTCTTTGATTTGTTTGATGATAGAACTGCAATTATTTAAGAATGAGTTATCAGAAAAATTAGACTTTGATTAAAATATAAATAAAACCAATATGGTTTTGAAATTTATTAAAACTTATCGGGTTTTTATAGTAAATTCCTATGTGCTTGGTCTGCTTATAACGAATACTTGTTCGTTTCTAAAATACAATTGAAACTCTCATGTGTTTGGCCTTTTTCGTAGTGAAATTGATTTTAGAAATACGATCGTAACTCTCATTTTTTACATACTGTTATCATATTTTGTTTAAATTTGAAGGAAATAACATTTTTATCCAAAATTTGTCAATAATGTTATGGTCATATGCTCAATACAAAAACCATTTTTTATTTTTCTTCTCTTTTAGAGTTCATTCCATCATATTTTGCTTTGAGAAGTTCTACAAAATTCCGTTGATCATGAGAATTTCCCAAAGGATAAAAATTAATAAAGCACGTGGAAAAGAAACTGGTTGATCGTAAAAAGCAAGAAAGTGCTAAAAATGTCAGTTCACACTTCACAACCAAATTAGTATATTACTTCAACAAGCCTGAAAAATGAACAAAGCCTTAGCAATTTTATTCATAAACAGAAAACCAGACAACCCCACAAAGCTTTGGCTTCTTCTTCCTTTTGCATTTCTCCTCCCATTTTATCTTTAGACTTTCTCAGTGTGCAATGAGTCATCGGAGACGGCCAGTGTTGTATATATCTAAGATGAGTTCTTCAGAACCCACTCCACAAGAGTTGTAATGCCAAATCCTGTTGCGCCGCGCTTCTTGTCAGTACTTAAAGTGTGCCTGCAAATGCATTGTTCTAATATTAGAATCCACTTAGTGAGCTCGAGTTCAAAACTAGGGTCCCTGCCGAACCCAGTAATCATTGGGGAAACAAGAATTTTGAGGCTTTTGGCTATTTAGGTGACCTTTAGGAATCAATCTCCAGCAAGTCTAACCACCTGACTTATTCCCGGATCCGAAGGTTCTTCCCCAACATATTTCTAACTAACAGGAATTCATTTTGGAAGTGGAGAGTGCGGGACAAAGCAAGAAAATGAAATGAGTTCATATGGCCCTAGATTCGTTACAAGGTTTTTCAAGAGTTAATGACTTTTCCCATCCGAATAATGGTTTAATGACACTTTCCCACCCACAGACTTTTAAAATACCACTTTACTACATAAATTTATATTCCGACGGCAAACAAAGAGCAAACTCGGCCGAAGCTATTGGGACTATTAAAGAGGGGAGGCCGATAAGTCTTTTGGTAGTGGAAGGTTAGATTTTGGTGATTAAGATTGATTGGAAATTTGACTTAGGAGGGACAGCTGTGCAAACCCTCGTCGCTCAATTTCCAGTGATTGGTAGGGTCGGCAATAATAGGGTTTAAAGGGGTTTGATGAGTGATGATCAGGAAAGAGAATGGTAGTGGTGTAAGGTCGCAACGCAAGAATCGAAAACAGAATATAAATTTAGATAGTAAAATGGTATTTTAAAAGTCTATGCGTGAGAAAATATCATTAATCTATTATTTGGGTGGGAAAAAGACATTTACTCTTTTTTCAATGCAATTTTATGAGTATTGTGTGCACCTCTACATCAATTGAATCTCTTAACATGAAACCAACCAAAAATATAAATAGATATAAGTTAAAGTCATGGTGATAGGCTTTATGAAGAACACATACTTAGTGGGAAGCGAACAATAGCGAAAATGACAGGGAGTAGATTGCCAAATTTCAGTACCTGTTTCAAGAACAAAGCTGCAGCGATAGCACCAGCTGTTCGATTAACACTAGTGTTGAGCATGTCAGCGACTCCTGATTTCATTGTCTCCCAATAACTTTCCTCCAACGGCATCCATCCAAAGTTTCTATCCACTGACATCAGCAGTTTCAAGAACCTCCTTCGCCAATTCTGTCACTGGGAGTAAAGACACCTAACAAGGAGAAAGATTCATTATTAGAAATACATTTAAAATAGTTCACAACCCGCCCCCACCTGAAATTGAACTGAAACCAAATTTATCAAAACTCATTTATATTTTGAGAAAAGAAAAAAAATAGGAACCATGTTTGATCGTATATAAAACAGAAAATGTAAATAAAACACGTATTTACCTGCAACTGCAGGTCCAAGGGCAACTACACAGGCTCCTGTCAATGTTGCCAGATCAATAATCTGCAGAATGATTAAACATAGTATTAGCACAGAAAATTCAAGAAAGCGCAAAAAAAGAAATTGGTATTTAATTAAAAAAAAAGAGAGTAAAAATATGGGAAGAGTATGCAGGCATAGCATTCTTGTGAAATTCAATAGCATAATGTAATATAGAATATAGTTAGGAGAAATTTCTCAATTTTGCCTTACACTTATGCAAATACATGATTTAACAAGCACATCCTAAGGTATAACCGTGTTTTATAGTTATTTAGATGCACTCAATATCTATCAAGAAGATATTAAACCTCTTATCATCACTATGAAAAGCATATGAAATAATATATATCCATATTTCCTCTAATTCAAGAAGCATTAGTCATAAAAAGCTTAACATTCATTTAGCAAAAGGAAAAGTTCCAAGGTATTCTCGGTTACTCAACAAAAACTTTGTTGCGTGATTTAGTTTTACCTTCTCTACACCAAGATTGCAAGTATAAACTAAAGCATCGGCAAGTGTAAGTCTTCCTTCAGCATCAGTATTGTTGACCTGCAATAGATAGGAAGAAAGCATATTTAATTTATTTTCGTGGATGAAAAACCTCAGGAATTAATCTATTCTTTTATGAATATCAATGAAAAGGTATACATATATCCCAAAACCTTGTAATGCATTATATGTACGGTGCATCCAACAGAAGCATAAAGTGTTGTTAAAAAATTTTACTGAAAACTCCAATCTATCTTCGAAATTAACCAACAAACTAAAGCTATCTGCCATAATAAGAGATCCTACCACTCCTGATACTGTAAAATGTTAAATCATTGGTATATATACTATGGCTGTGCATGAGAAATGAACCATTTTCGTGGCTTGGCTAAGCCCGGCTTCATATAATTCTTTCAGCTCAATTTTCAGTATAAAACAAACCAATCTTAGCACACCTCCTGATCCCAACCAATTAAAGTTAACAGGCAGTTCGGGACAATGAGCAAGTCCACGAGACAAATAGCTTTTTTTTTTTTTTATATATTTCTTTTATTGAGACAATCAATTGGATGACACCCGGCCACAGGCTTCCGAATTTGGATCCCACCCAAATGTGGTCCAGTTATACGCATCCAATAGCTAGCTACAGCCAAAGATGATGTGGATGCACTGACTGACTTAAACAGGGACCAGACAAAAAATGCCTCGTTAGTGAAGGATTATAAGGCATCAAGCTCAACTTAACTTTCCCAAAATATGAAACAAGTCAAGCAACATGTTAGGAGTCCACAAAATAGCAACATGTTAGGAGTCCACAAAATGTATCTCACTTAAACATAGCATGTTTTATTGAATTGAAAACCTATCATGAGTAAAACAACAGACTTCTTCTTATTATTGAATATCACAACAGATTTCTTCTTATTATTGAATATCACAACAGATTTCTTCTTATTATTGAATATCACAGATATGTACCTCAATTGTCTTTCCATTTGAAGCTGTGATAATGTCGCCAGGCCTCATACCTGCCCCGCTTATCATATTCTCCCAAGCTGCAATGACGAAATGAATCTGCAAGTGCAAGACTCTTGAATTAGTGAGAAGGGGGCATACTATTAGAAGACTGGAAAATAAGGACAAAGTAAAAAAACAACAGACTAACAAGATGGATCAGGATATAATCCTTTCTCTTGTCAATAAAAACATGAATGCTCACCTCCACACCGGGAGGTTTAATCTGACCAATGGCTTTGGCTGCCCCTAGAACTGCCGCTGAACCTCCCATGTCACATTTCATGGTCCCGATTGAACAGCCAGGCCCGGTCTTGACGTTGTTGCCGCCACTAATAACATAGAAGACACATATTCAAGAATCCAAAAAGAGAGAGAACAGAAAACAAGTACAACACTCAATAGCATCACCATCAAACCAGGTGAGGCAAAGAGAAAATTCCCCTGGAGCATTAAAAGATATCTAAATATTCATTGCAACAGCAGACAAAAAATGAGAGAGGGATAAAGAAACATATTAGTCAACAAAATTGAACTCCAATAGGGGACTCCATTCAGAGTCACACAAGGTTATTTTTAGTAAAACCCTAGTCCTTTTTGCAAGTGGGAATACAAATATATTTACTTTAAAATACAATCATAATAATCACCTTTCAAAAGTCAATCCCTTCCCAACCAATGCCAACTTGACTTTAGCTGATCCACCAGGAGGTTTGTAGCACAAGTGTATGAAGCGAGGAGGATTTGCAGAGGCCGCAGCAACACCCAAATAGGACCCCATTTTTAAATCTTTGCATTTCTCTTCATCCAGAATGGTCGCAGAAAGAACATAACTATGCATGGAAGCAATCTTTGAAGCCTCTTCAGTTAGTGCCACTGCATTATAGAAGTCATCAAATATGAATTAATAATTCGTCACCTTTTGCTACACACCAAAACAGCTACGGCCATCAAAATGCCAACTCTTGTTGACAATATAGACTGCCATCTTTTAGATTGAACCATTACAAGCATAACATAAATTCATAAAATATCAACTGCAAGGCAAAATAAGGGATTATAAATATGCAAGGACAGAGCTTCTACGAACCAGGGGTAGGTACATTGGCCAGGGAATTCACAAGCTCTCTTCCGAGAATAACAGCAACAGAAACATCTTCAGCATACTTGAGCTTCTTTTCTAGTTCAGGTCCAGTTCCAAGACCAATAATGTCCACAGACTTAAGCACAGATATTTTCGACTCAGACTTATACCGAGCATCCTCATGTGTCCCCAGTACAATTCCTATCATAATTTCAAATATTCAACAAAAACTGAATATCACACTATGTTTTGAAGAAATATACATCCCATATCAATTATAATGCCACAAATTCATAAAAAAAGTACCAGATGATAATGCTGTAGCAGCCGTAAGCTTTGACTCATTCGAGAGACCCTCAGAAGAGGCAAGAATGACAGCATGCCACAAATTCCATACAAAAAGTACCAGATGCTAATGCTGTAGCAGCCGTGAGCTTTGACTCATTCGAGAGACGCTCGGCCAGTCAGCTTCAACTGCGATCGATTTCAAAAGTCGTGGTGAGTCTGTTGCAGCCATGAGCTTTGACTCATTCGAGATACCCTCAGAAGAGGCAAGAACAACAGCCACATTGCTGGCTTGAGAAGCCTTTGCAGCGGCTGCAACAGACTCACCAAGACTTTTGAAATTGATCGCAGTTGAAGCTGACTGGCCAAGCCCAATCAAGCCTACCCTTTTGGAGCCGAGGCCTGGAAGTCCTTAAAACTGTTGACTGGCCAGCTTTTCCAGTGAATTCCTCCTCAGAAGAGCTTCAGATAAAAGACCACCTACTCGGGAATCTAGCTTCTGCAAAATCGGGTTTTTGAACTTCGAATTATCGTCCTTCACCATGTCCTTCTCTGTGACACCCACTGCAAGAATGTCCCCTTTCCATTCCACCACATCAATCTCTTTTGCAGTAAAAGAGATCTTCAAAACATTACCAAAAAACAGTTCCAAATCACATCAACATACAAATCAAATCATCACCGATAATATCCATTCAAATCCAAAAAAATTAAAACATAACCAAAAAAACATGATAATCAATAGATAGAATATACTGCAATAAATCAAGTGACAAGTTAAAAAACCTTAAAACCCAACAAACAAAAACATAAATTTCAATGATTTTAACCTAATAATCAATCTAAACCTCCCCCATTATCATCAGATCAACATTATTCACTGTGACCAAACAACATAAATTTCCATCCTTTAACAAACTTCACCATCAAAATTCTCCCTTTGAACCCACAAAAGATTTATGAACAAAACCAACAAACCAAACCAAAAACAAAATAGAGACAAAGAGGGTACCTTAGGGGGCTCGATTTGAGCGGGCTGAGTGAGGCCAAGAGTGGCACGAGAAATAGAGTGAGCCATGAACTTGCCTTCTCGTCTACCAGAAGGGTAAAAACAAATGGGTCCTCGTCCTTGAGGTGCAACTATATCTGAATCCTCTTTTGAAGCTGAGTATCATTGTGACAATCAGGCTGTGAATCACATTGCCTCAAATCAGGCTGATACTCAGCTTCAAAAGAGGATTTAGATATAGTTGCTTGTCTCTTAGATTTCCAAGAGATCAAAGACTTACGAAGAAAACATATTCCAAAGTTGGTTGGTGCAATCACTTACAGAACTGGGATTTCCAAAGTTGATTCTAGTCCCACGTCATTGTGACAATCAGGCTTTGAAGATCTCTTTTATTGCAAAAGAGATTGATGTGGTATAATGGAAAGGGGACATTCTTGCAGTGGGTGCAACTCCAAAAGAGACGACTCTAAAACCACTGGCTGCCATTAAGAGTACTTATATACACAAGAAAAAAGGAATAGTACAGAAAGTAGCTGAGTGACAAACTGACTCAGTAAAGTGATTGCGTTGTTTACGTCACGGCATTCTGTAGCAAATTAGCAATTATCTCAATATGTGGCGGATTGTCGAGTTCGGGTTGAGCCGAGAGGCTTCGTGTCTTATGACTCTTATCTTAACGTTTAGCATAAAACGATGTATATACTTGCAAACCTCATTGTCTGTTCAATAAATATATCAATTTATCTGTATATCAATGTCATTCGTACACGTTATTTATATATTAATTATATAATTATATATAATAATTTAGAGCAATTCTAATTATAATTGCGCTTAGGATAATTGTTACAAGAAGGGTTGATGACTATAGAAACATCACTGGAACAACTACTTTTATTACTCATAAAAGTTCTAATTGTAGAGGTGGTCAAAGACCAATCCCAAGCAGGCCCGGGCTTGGGCCCGTTTGGGATTGGTCCTTTTGGGACCAATTGCTCATGGTCCCAAGCTTATGAGTAATTTTAGGATTCGAACCGGTCCTTAGAACTGATCCTATGGAACCTGAAAAAATTATTTTTTCCCCTTATCTTTTTTCATATTTTAGGGGCGAAATGAAATTTTTTTGAGGGTTTTTAATATATTTCAGGGGTAGATTAGTACATTTTTAAAAGTTTAATTAATTTTAAAAATTAATTAATTAATTAATAGTTAATTTTAACATAAATGTAATATTCACATTTCACACATTCATGCTTCACAAATAAACAATTAAATAATTTTTTTTATCAAATTATTCATGTTCATCGTTAACAATGTTTACATCATTCAAATCTGTATTCCTAAAGAGTTCGAGTCGTTCGGGATCTTCAGGGTGCTGTTGTAGTCTTCTTTCTGCATGAGTCCAATCCCGCAAACACGTTATCACTTCAATCATCTCATCGGTTAAGAACATCTTTTGTCTTCAACAGTTCGGCCACTCGTTGAAAATGTTGACTCGGATGCAATTGTAGAAACCGGCACAAATAAAATGTCACGTGCCATTTAAGCTATAATGGGGAATCAACTTTCATGTTGGTTCCACCATTGAAGAATATTCATGTCACGTTTCTCCTTCATCATCATGAAGGACATATCCATTTGTAGGTAGCAATTCATCTCATTTGGTCCATGTATATGCGAGCTAAAGCTGCTACTTCCGCCATATTCCATATACGTCCACTTTCTCAATCCTTGATGAAGGTCTGCATCAGGAGTCCTGATTGTCTCTCCTGAACGTTCCACTTCCACTTCCATTGTACCTATTCTCATATAAAGAAAAAATGTTATCCAATTTTTGTTTAAAGTCAGTCAAATAAGACGTATAATCATGTCCTAAATGCTTGTCTAACTCAGTAATTATACGTTAAGTACGTGTAATTTAAATCCTAGGATCTAGAACAAGGTTTAATCCATATAAGAATGGAAAACTTGCCTTCACCACGCGGATCAATCTCTTTTCAAATAAAGAGATTGTCGCGTGTTAGCAGCCGCATTATCAAGCGTTAGCGCCACAACTCTATAAGTTAATAGATATTCTTGCAAAACTTCAAGAATTGTAAAATAAATAGTTTGAACACTATTTTTTTCATATAACGATTTAAAACCCGTCAATTTTTGTTGTAAACCCCAATTATGATCTAAGAAATGTATTGTGACAGTTAAAAAATTCAATTTTTGATCTATAAGCCCATATGTCTGATGTAAATGTAATAGATATATTCCTAAAATTTTGAAATTCGTTTTTAAGTTTATTATTTATTTTGTTATAAAGTTTAGTATATCTCTCTACTTGTACTTCTAGTAATAGGGGTATATGCTGGACAAAATGTAGTTTTAATCATGTAAATAAAATAAAGATTTTCAGATAAACAAATGGGAGAGTCCATAGCAACTATGAATCTTGCTATTTCCTCTCGTGCAACATGTGCATTGTATTGCCATGTTGACAGAATTGAGGATTGTGGATTAAAATTAAGTTGAGTTTGAATTTGTCTACCTGATTCGGTTGAAGATATACCGGGCAGCTGCATTATTTGGGGATGTTTATTCTCCAAATGTCGTCGCATCATCGAAGTCCCCTTTTCAGCACCAATAATGGTTCCACAAAAATTACATATCCCACATGATTCTTCTCCCTCCCCATTTGTCTTTAGCCGTTTTGATTTGGTAAAGTGTCACCATACATCAGATACGACCCTCTTTGACGGTCGGGGGGGTTGGACTATATATGTGCCCATTGACTCGCAGCTCGCATGTGTTTGGCTACACCTCGTCCCCGTCAGTTGTGGAATTACAGTTGCTGCCTCTGGAGGAAATGGTGAAAATGGATTAAACCCTTCCATTTCTTCGGTGGATGGAACGTAAAACTCATTTGGAGATGATCTTTCGAATGCATCATTTCAGGAATCCATTATGAATTTATGATAAAATAATAAATAATTAAAATGAAAAAAAATAATAATATAAATAAGAGATGATATTGAAAAATAGAAAAAATAGAATATTATAAATAAATAAATTATAAATATAAATATAAATTGAATGAGAATTTGATTGGAGATTTGGAGTTGAGAGATTGAGTGGTGTGGAAAAAATGAGAGATTTTAGGGTTATTTATAATGTAGTTGTTTTGTGAGGGGGAGGGATGGGAAGGTGAAAAAAACCTTCCCCCTCAAAAAAATAGACGGTTGGCTGCTGCCAATGGTTATTAAACAAAAGTAAAAAAAATTTTGTAAAATTACATTTTAACCCTCTTATAATTTATGTTTATTTTAAAATTTATAAGAGGTTTTATGTAATTATACAAGAGACTAAAAAGATTTAGCCCCAGGCCTTGGAGACGAGCCTAGTGGAGGGACCGGGCCCTCCTCCTTAGGCTTGGTTCTGTTTTGGGACCAGGCCTCCTAAGACCGGTTTTTGGACCCAGCCCCAAAAGCCCAAACTTCTAGTTCTAAGTTCGAGTCATTCCTTAATTGTTAATAAAGATGTTCATTGAAGCTCTTATTCAATCAGTAGTTTTAAGATTCCGAAGAATTAGTTAAAGTACACATAAGCTGATCTGAACACTCTCGATTATTAAAAAAATAAAATAAAATTGCTTTTCGAGAATTTAATATCATGTTAGATTTATCTTCCATAATCTTTAGTCTTATGTATCTATCACATATACGGCAAGTCATGTCATATGTGCTCTACCTAATATATGTGCTCTACCTAATAAGATTTTCTTGTATATGTATCTTTTCAAACTTAATCAATGACAATTTTGATTATATGTACGAAAGATAAAATAAATATGCAAGCGATAGATAGAATCTAATGTGACGGATTGATATATATTCTTAGTAAATTATGATCAATTTTTCCTGATGTTATGCCACATGGTAGGTGGATTCCCAGAGATATTGTTTGCTTTGGGCCATAAGTTGGACTACTGGCAAACTCGCATAATTTTGTCTTGTAAAGGTGCCTTTGGGTGGTGAAAGTGTCATTCTACTAAATAAGTGATCCAAGACTCTCATCTCTTAGCCAATGTGAGAGTTTGACATCAACACAACCTCCTAGAAGGAGGGTTTGGTGTCGGTACAAACCAACATGCTTAGCCCAAGTAAAACCCAAGCCTTGCTTCTAGGGCCAACTGTTGTTATGTCGTCTTCGGTCATATGGTAAATGAGTTCCTTAGAGGTATTATTTGCTTTGGGCCACAAGTTAGGCTGATAGGTAGACCCGCACAGTTTTATCCTAAAAAGATGTCTTTGGATGGTGAGGGTGTCCTTGTGCTATATAAGCGATCAAGGCCCTCATCTCCTAGTCGAGTTTGACATCAACATTTCGTTAAACATGTGTTTATTTTCTTAATTATAAGATATGACATCAACATTTCGTTAAACATGTGTTTATTTTCTTAATTATAAGATATGACATCAACATGTGTTTATTTTCTTAATTATAAGATGATATGATAAGTGATAAGATAAAATTGGAGGCCAATTTCAAAACTAAATAAAATTTTAAAATATTTTTATATATTGATAATAAAACTCAATTGTAGGCTTGAAATTCAATTACACACTATATTAGATAAAGTAAAAGGTTTACATGGTAAGTCAACTCAAATTCCAAACTTCAAACCAAATATAATTAATTTAACCGAAAAGTATAAAAATATTAAGAATTAAGATATATATTTCATATAATTTTGACCTAATAATAAATATATAAATTCCCAATTTATAATTTTTTTTCTTTTTTAATTATGGCATATTATCAAAGTATATACTGTAGTAGGTGTCATCTTGGGTAAAAACATGAGATGGGTTCAATCAATTAAATAATTATAATTCAGAAGTTGACTTTATAATTAATTATATGATCTTAATATATAAATTATTTTTTATTTATTTGATATAAGTTGTTAATGTTATTATTATTTATGATTGGCCTTTGAAAGATGACATTCACAGACACCTAACTCCTAAATTAGCTCTATATGTATAATATAATAAAAATATTACCACAAAAAAAACAAAATTAATTATGCCAAAATATTATGTTAAATATTGGATTAATTGAATTATTAAGAATAATTTGTATCATACCATAATCCATTTTGGCAAGCTTATTCATGGGCACATCTTTTAAAAAATTCAATATTTTTTAAATAATTTTTAAGTATTATTTGTAGAAATTTTTTTATAGTTATTAATTTATCAAATGTCTTCCTAATTCTTTAATTTGTTAAAATTTCATACATATTTATTATTTTCTAATATATATATATATATATGTTTCAATTAATAAATGTATGAAAATCTATTATAGTTTTTTAATTTATAAATTGGCATCTCGTTATCGCTCTAAAAACCAATAATTTTGAAAATTTGGAGACAAACAGAATATATATTTTTTTTCAAGTGTAGATGCCAAGATTGATCGAATTTGGTTAGAAGAAAATCATGTGCTAAGATTAACCCAAAGTTCAAATAAAATTGTGAGAATATGGGACTTTATTAAAGGATAAGATTGTGTTACTTTCAATATTCCAAAAATGAAATTGAGATGGATTAGTTACAAAACAAAGAGAAAGTTTTTTATTTATTTATTTATTTTTCGTTTTAACTTGTATTGGTAAATATTTAAAAGTACATAAACATAATTAAAGTTTGATTCTAAAGATTTCATTTGATTGATTTGAGTAAAGTCAAGAAAGCAATGGAATCACTAGAGGAATTGATTTCTTAAGAATAATACTATGTAGTATATACCTCAAAATTTGTATTTCAAATTTTAAAATTCAATTATTATTTCACTAATTCATTATTAATACAAGATAATGAAATAATATGATAAGTAATTAACAACAATTTATTAATAAGCAAGTATTGGGGAATATATACTTAGGAAGTTTAGTATTACTTATTTCTAAATAAAAAATATAAATTTTGAAATGAAGTATTTTACGTATATGTATTATAGTAGGGATGTCGATGAGATGGACGAAGTATTAACATGTAATACATAAATTTAGGGGTCGTCACGAGACAAATAAGAGTAAAAGTCAACATTTTCATGATCTCACATAGAGGTGGAAAAGCAACCCGCTCAGCCCGGCCCGACCCGATCCGACCATTGCGAGTTCTTGTTGTAATGGCATCGTCTGACCCGCCGTAACGATTGGCGGGCCGGGTTAAAGAATTGGCTGGCCCAACCCGGACCGCCAACCCTAACCCATCGGGTTAGGCCGCAGGTTGGGCCGAGTTAACCTGCTTTTTGATTTTGATTTTTTTTTAATTTTTTTGTTTTATTTTGTTTAAGTTTAAATGTTTAATTAACATTTCAAATGAATAATTAACAGTTTATAAATAAATAGATGTAATTGTTTTCAGTTAATTGTTAATTTCTTTTCAAATATCAATAATTAAATTAAATTAATTTTTTTTGTTAACATTCCAAATATTAATTCAATTTTAATACATTAAAATTTTAATATAAGAATAATTAAATTTATTTATTTATTAAAAATAAAATAAGAAATTACAATAATTATTGCCTCGTTAAAAACCTCACCAAGAAAAACCTAATAGGACAAAAACTTGGTAAGGAAAAAAAGTGCAATAATTGACAATTAATTTACATGTTACAATTTACAAAACAACTAATTTTGGGGTTCACTAGGACCTCCCTCATCCGTATCATCTATATTACAAAATTGAAATGATTCTATTAAAGTATCGTCGACAACCTCGTATTGACCTTGATGGCACGACCGTTCCCAATCTCGAAGACATGTGAGGACTTCAATCATTTGTGGTGAAAGTTTAGTCCTCCTTTCTTTTAAAATTCTTCCACTTGCACTAAATGTTTGATCGGATGAGACGGTTGAGACAGGAACAGTGAAAACATCCAAGACAAGTCTTGATAATACCGGAAAAATACATTTTCTGGCTCTCCAATAGTCTAAGAGATCAATGTTGGCTCTCTGTTGTGGATCTACTGGTAACATTTCAGGGGTTGCCAAATATTTTTGAAGTTCATTACTCTATGACTGTATGGAAGACAGTACATTAGTTGTTGTTTTTGGTGGAGCTTCTGAAGAGGAGGTTGTTCTTCGGATTCGGGTCCTCTTCGGCCTATTCAGAGCACCCCAAGAGTAGAAGTCTTCATTTTTTTCTTCTGATGCAGCTTCCCTGGATGTTTCGCCTCTTTGCGAGTTCTCATACTTGTTTTCATACTGGAAATATACTTCGAAAAGTGTATTTTTTACCTCTTCTATTTGATTGGCATATTACTTCGGCTTGTAAATTTTCACATAAGTTGTCAAAACCATTTTCTAAACCTGCTAATTTAATTCTAGGATCAAATATAGCACCTAAACAATAAAGAAAATAAATGGGTTCCCAATATTTTAAAAAAAAAAATTCCATTGCCTTTATTGGTGCATTTAAAATTACATTGTCTTTGTTTTTTATAAATAACTCGGAAATTTTTATAATTGTATGTGTTACCAATGGACTAGTAGGATAATACACACCAGAAAGTTGTAAAATGGATTGGTAAAAAGTTTTAAGAAAAGAATGAAATACCTTAGCTATTTGCCAATCATTTTCTACCAAATAATGAAGACCTCTATTATTTGTTACAAAATAACTAATTATATTAGCATAAGGTAAACATGAATCAAGCATTAAATAAGTACTATTCCATCTAACAGGCATGCCTAATGTAAAAGTTATAGGAGATATATTTGATTTTATACAAGCGTCTTGAAGTTTAACATTTCTTTTATTACTACTAGTAATCCAAGCTAAACAATCTCTAATTCTACTAATATTTTCTTTAATTGTTTTCATACCACTTTTCACGATTAAATTAATAACATGGCATACACAACATTGGTGAAAAAACTTCAAATTGTTATATAAAGGATAATTACTTTGAAAATAATCTATAGCTTTACTATTAGAACTTGCATTATCTAAAGTTAAACTTATCACTTTATTAACAACATCATAATCTTCTAAATCCTAATAAAGATTTATTTAATTTACATTCATTATTAAAATAATGACTAGTCACACAAATATAATCTTGTTTAGCTCTACCACTCCAAATAGGCAGATATCGGCAGTTAGAGCCACACTAACATGACAAGTATGTATTTTATTTTTTAATTCTAATTTTATTTTTTTAAAACAATTTTTTTAAATCATTTCTAGTTGCAGTTTTAGAATAATTTTTAAATCCTGGAAAAAATGAATTTTGAACAAATCTTTCAAAATATTTATCTTCAGCCATATTAATAGGTTGATCGGTTGTAGCAATATATAAAGCTAATTGTTCCCTATGTAGATCAGAATTATAACGCCAATTAGTACCCATATTAGTTATTTGAGTTTGATTGCTTTCTCTATTTCCATGTTAATTAATAGGTTTATTAGCATGTCTTTTTAAAGTACAAGTACCATTACCTGAATCAGCTTTATAAATATTTCCACAGTATTTGCATCTCGCTTTCTTGACTTGAACGTCATTTTCTGTCTCGTAAAACTTGTCGAAATGCGCCCAAACATCTGATGTGTGTCTGTCTTCGCTTTCGACGGCAGTTGATGATCCCGCCTCAGCTTGAGATGAAGTTGAACAAGCACGACAATTACGAGGACGACTTCTAGAACCACCGGGAGCTGTTGGAATCGGTGGCATATTTTGAGGTGTATCGAATTCTGAGAATGGGAAAGCGGGACTATTTGGATCTCCTCCTGCATTTATGTTAGTAAAATCAGCAGGACTAGGACTAGGATAGTAGTTTCCTTCATCATTGTAATTGATGGGAGAGAAATATTTATCCATTGTAGTTGAAAAAAAATTGATGTAGAAAAAATAAAAATTAAAGAAAGAGAATTGGAATATGGAAATTGGAATTTGGAATTTGGAAAATTGGAAATATGAATTAAAAATTGCAAAAACTAATAAAAATTAAAATACGAGCAAATTGATAACAAAGAGATTAAGAGAATAAATGAATAATTGAGAGATTAGAGATTAGAGAATATGAGAGAATGAGAGAATTTGAGTTGTGAGAAAAATGTGAGAGTTTAGGGCCAATTTATAGAAAAAATGGGAAAGAAAAAAGACAAAAAAGACCGCTCCAACGACTATATTTCAAGGGTAAAGGGGTAATTTGAAAAAAATAAAATAATTTTTTTTATTTTTTTGCCGACCCAACAGGTTGGCGAGTCTCTTTCAAAAGAGACAAAACAGCAACCCGCCTGGTTGCGGGTTGCCATTTTGCAACCCGATCCGTCCGGGGTTCAGGGGTTGCTGTCGGGTTAGGGTCAACCCGGACCGTCATCTTGGCAGGGTTCAACCCGCTTCATTACGGCTGGTTAGGGTTGACCCGCCTAACCCGACCTATTTGTTCCACCTTTAATTCTCATATAACATATCAGGTTAACCACTTGGCTTGTGACCGGTTGGCAAAACTTTAGATAATTAACAGGTTTTGTGTTCGAGTTTCACTAAGTAATCTTCTACCACATTTATAAATTATTTGACCCATTGAGCTTGTAAAGTGTTTAATGAACACCAAAGATTAGTCGAGGTACGTACAAATTGACCCGAACACCTGGTTACCAAAAAAAAAAAAGAGATCCCAAGATTTTCATTGATATTTATCATAAATTTGAGAATTCTAACTGAATGATTATGGAGAGCTTATACCCTAATTCAAATTTATAGGCACTAACAATGTTTAAAGAGTAACAAATCCTTAGTTGAAAGATCAATTGATTAACAAAAACCCTCAAATATTATCAAAATATTTCTTAAAATTATCAAAATTTCAACCAAAAAAAAAAAAAACCCTATACTTATGAACTGTTTGACAAATACCCCTTTTGTCGTCCTTCTTGCACTAAAAACCGACTGAGCTTAGTACTCCTGGTTAACATGAGATGTGCACAATGGCTAAAATAAGTGGCCGAACCATCTATAGATAAAAAGCTTAGTACTCCTGCTTAACATGAGATGTGCACAATGGCTAGAATAAGTGGCCGAACCATCTATAGATAAAAGTTCAAAAATGAACCATTTCTTAAACATCGATCTATAGCTAAACATACTCCTAAACGTCAATCCATAGCTAAACATACTCCTATACAAGTCGATATTAACCCGTAAATAAATATAACTAATCATACTCCTACACGAGTCAACACTAATTCATAGCTAAACATACTCTTATACAAATCAAGTACGTGCTTTCTTCCTTACAAGTCTTTTAGTAAATGCTACCTTACGTTCACCTCTTAAAGATTTGAATGCTGAAATATAGGAAGGTTTGTCTAGTATAAGAGTTAATGCCTCAAATTCATCGTCCTCACTAAGACCCATAGCAGCGAGCTCATCAGCAATGTCACTCCTATCTTCTCTGTCATTAATTAAACGCTCAACTAACTTATCCATGAGCTCAACTGACCGAGAATAAGCACGCTCAAATGATGTAGCAATCTCCTTTATTCCAATGATGAGGTCGTCTCTTGATCTCCCTCTTTTTTTACTTGAAATTTCAAACTGAGATCCCATGGAATGTTGGGAACTACTAGGTTGCGCAACTGATACGGGAGAACAACCACCATTAACCTCAAAAGCACCACCATTAACCTCAAGAGCATCACCATTGGCCTTCTCCAAATTTATCTCTTCAACCATTTCACCGGGAGTTGCTGCTCCACATCTAGTTGCACGATGCATTCCGAATATATTGATTAACCTCTCATATATGGGGAATGGCTTGTTTCTCCATTTTCTAGCCTGCGTGTGAGACTGTAACATTTCCACAAGTTAGAAAAATACTTTAAAAATAACCATAAAATCAAATCGAGATTGAATTTACACCAACCTGTATATAAGACTCCCAAGTAGCATCACTATCAACCATCACACATTTTTTCGCATCATTCCATATGAAGCCATCCGTGTTCAACATGTCAAGAATTACACCATATTGCTTCTTCCATTTTCTCATCTTTGAGTCAATGTGCGGAGAAGCTTTCAAGCCAGACTTTGGTAAAACTTTTGTCAATGCCTTTTCAATGTGTATATACGTACCTGGCTTGAAGGTACCGTTTTCAGTACGACCACCCTCAAGGATTACGGAGTCTAATATGTTCAACAATGCAGCTTCTTCGGCTTTGGTCCATACTCGCCTCGATTCCTTTTTCTTATCATTCACTTTGATGTCACAACTGATTACTTCCAATTCCATTCCTAAACATCGCATTTCATTATTATTGAATCAAAAAATTTATTAACAAACAATCACAATCTACAATCAAAAGAGAAAATTCACTGTAATCATGGCAAAGAAGCCAGTTCAGATTATTCCTCCCAAGAAACAAATTTTATTTCTTGAATTGAGAAGCCTTTGTTCAAATTATTGCTCCAATTTCATTCAGATTTGTTCAAACTCAGAAAGCAAAAGCCAAAATTTACCATACACAGAGCTTCAAAATTCACAAATTCAAGCACTAAACGCCATAAAAAGAAGAATTGAAGGAAGAAGAAAACTCACTATTCAGCTCCGTCAAAGGAGAGCAAGGAGACGAGTGAGTTAACACATCAAAACTCGCCGGAAAGTTGCCCAGAAAGCCGAGTCGAAGAGAGGCGAAATCGGAGCTAAAACCTGTGAAAATTTGTGATAGATCTGTTAAGGTTTCGAATACGCATCGTAAATCTGGAAAATTCAGTCAAAATTCTACCTGAAACGAAACGATCGTGGAGAAAAATTTAAACCTCCTTTCATGGCGTGTTTTGTATTGCGAAGTCAAGGACGAAACAGTGAACGAGAATAGAGAGACGAAAAATACCCGCGGTGCGGTGTAAAACCCGTGAGGGATTAATTATTTACGTCCTATAGTTGAACTTAAGTAAATTTAGGTCTATTAAATTGAAAATGTAATGCTTTAGTCCCCATTTACGGCAAATATAGATTAATATGTCTGATTCATATCGTGTCGCATAGAGGTGGAACAAATAAGAGCCGGGTTAGGCTGGTCATCCCTAACCTGAGCCTGCATTAGAGAGGGTTCAATTCGGACCGCCTTATAGGCAGGCAAGGCGGGTCGGGTTGAACCCAACTCGCATGCAACCCTTGGACGGGCCGGTTGCTATTTGTTTACAATAGCCAACCCGACGGGTTGGCCCAAAAAAAATTAAAAATTAATTATTTTTTTCAAGTTTCCCCCATTTTTTTAATTCTTTTAATTTAACTATTATGATTGAACTCTTACAAATAATTTTACACAATAATATTAAACTATATTTCTAAATTATAAATATTAAAATATATAAAACTTCGTAATATTTGACACATTGTTATTATTATTTTTTATGGTACGTAAAATATAAAAAATTTAAATATTGAAGTCTTATTCTTAAATTTTCCATGTCTTGTATAAAATATAATTAATTCTTATGCTAAAGTTTCATCAATTGAATGAATAAATCTAATTTTTCTTATATTACAATTTTATTGTATTAAAATTGAATTAATATTTGAAATGTTAATAAAAAAATTTAATTTAATTGAATTATTGATATTTGAAAAATTAACTAAAAACAATTACATTTATTCATTTATAAATCGTTAATTATTTATTTAAAAAGTTAAGTAAATAAAACATAATCAAAAAATTAAAAAATCAAAAAAGGGGTTAACCCCTTACTGATCACACTCAACCTAACGGGTTAGGGTTGGCAGGCCGGGTTGGGCCAACCATTCCCCCAAAAATGGCGGGCCTAACCCTGTCTGCCTTTGTTGGTGGGTGGGTTAGGACTAACCCGCCAAAAGCAGTAACCCACCACAGGCCGGGTCGGGTTGGGCCAAGCGGGTTACTTTTCCTAACTCTAGTGTCACATAGTAGCTCGCAAATGGTCGGCTCGTATTTGGTCAGACGGGATTCATTGTTGACAGATGAAACCCATTACGAGCTGACATATTACTGTTCTTGTTAAATGTTCTAATAAGGATGACCCTTCTAACTTGTTTGATAAACATGTCGGCTTCGTTTGGTTAGTTTTTGGGAAAAACTACTTTTAGTATTCTCAAAAAAGTAAAATAGTAAACTACCCAAAAACTCACAATATTATTCAACTTTATTCAACTTTTTTTTAAATCCCTTAAATTTTTTAATTTAATTAAATATCCTTTAAATATTTTTTTGAAAATTATAAAAACACCCCAACAATCCACATTTACTAGATTCCAGCCACCACTACCGAAAAATGGCCGGAACCTGGTAGGATGGCGCACTACCGGCTGAATCAAATGCAGTGCGCCGATCTAGCCTTTTCTCGCGATCCACCGTGGATCCGCCGTAAAAGCGATCTAAGGCCAAAGATCTCCGGCCGCTGACCAAATCTTTGGCCGTAATACAGTAACGAGTAAATACGGCCAGATCTAGTCGTAGATTTGGCCTTTGCTGGATCTGGCCGGAAAAGGCCATATCGGCCCTCACTGACAGCAAGATACATTGGTCATGCGTCGATAGTGACTACTCCGCCACCCTCCTGGTGGTGGTCCGTCAGTCCGTATTTGAGTGTTGGGTTGGGGGTATTTTTGTTAACTTTTAATGTTTTATTATAGGGGGTGTTTTGTAAAAAAAAAACATAGGGGGTATTTTAGAATTTATAAATCCTACATCGTAATACCCGTCCAATTCAAATTTTTTTAACTTTTTTCAGAAAACTTTTCCTAAAAACACAAAATTGTGAACCAAACGGAGCCGTCATATTTTTGTTGCAACACTATTCAACACGTTAATCCGTTTATGACATGTTTAACTCATCTGATTGTTACCTTTATTGTTTGAGGACCTAAATGTGTTATGTTTTGATCTTATGCGGACCACACTGTCATTTTTTGGGAATCTAAGTTAGTTATCTCAAATTTTATGGATCTAAATGTAATTTACCCGTTCGGTTCGGGTTTATCTTTAGAGGAATAGTGCCTAATTTTAATACAGTTCAGTACACTAAAATTTAAAATTTTAAATCGTTTCACTGTTCTCTGCAAAACCCCTACAATCAACCGAACGAAGCTCGGCCAAGAATGGTGGGAACGAATTTGAAGGCGGAGACGATGAGTTTGATGGAAAAGAGAACGGCTGTTGAAACCGAGATGAACGCCATCATCCACCGTCTCTCTCAACCGGACGGCCCTGGTCTCTCCGGCAACCTAGTTGACGCCGAGGCATTCGATCGAATTTGACTTTAAAAATTTGTTTTTAGTTTCTTAATTTTTTGAATGTTGAAGGTTAGCGGTGTGCTTCTGAGTCGATTTTTTTATTATTATTATTGTTTGTTTGTGTTTTTAGGGCTTTCCTCGTTCTGATATCGATGTACCTCTTGTTCGAGCTGAACGACGTCGTCTAGCTGGTAATTTTGTTTGAATTGGTTTATTTATTTATTTGTTATTTTGTTATTTTGTTGATTGAGTTTCCACAATATTCTATACAGTAGTTTGTAAATGATATTAAGTTTTGGATTACAAAAACTGTGTTTTGAAGTAGTTTTCTGGGAAGCGCGTTTGAACGTAAGCATTACTCCCAAAAACAAAAAAAAAAACACTTAAAAAGTTTGTTTTTGGAAATGTATAGATGAAGTGATTTTAAAAAGCATTTCAAATGCTTTCTTATCTAAGATGTTCTTTTAATCAAGTACTTGTTGCAACAGCACTTTAGCCACAGCCAAATAATGCAAAAAATAATGGTAGTTTATGTTTTATATGCATTGCTTTTATATTTATAGTATTTACTTATTTTGAGTGCAGAGTTGCGAAATGATCATAAGGAGATTACGGATAAAATAAATGAAAATATACAACTTCTGCATTCGGCAAGGCTCTCCTCGTTATCAACATCTGTCAAAGATTCAGGTTTGTGGCTGGAAGTAGTTATTTATGGTCTTATTTAACAAGAGGATTCTTTTGATGCAATTGCATATTTTTTTTGGATAAATTTTGTGTAGCTCACTGGTGCTTCTGTTTGTGCATGAGTTAATGAACTATTTACTTTGATTAAAGATGTAATTGTTAGCTTAACTATCAATTTTGAATGACTGAGATCATTGGTGGTAGTTGCAAGTTTTTAGAATTCAGTGTTGTGGTTGTTGAACACTGTTTTTATTTCACAAACAAATCTGGTTGCTCACCGCTGTTTTGCTAACTGTTTGTTTGCTTGTTAACATTGATCTTTATAATTTTCTCCAACAAGTTTACCTCATAATACTTCAGTGCCCTCTTTCCCTCACTCTCTCTCTCTCTCTCACAATACTTGCGTTTTGAAAGTTCCCTTTTGTAGTGATAAGTGTGTTCAAATTTTTTATAGGATAGATTTCTTATTGGCTCATCTGTAAAATGCATGTTCTGTAATTTTAAGGATAAGAATTGATGAAGGCTGTTTAGGTTTGTTTAACCTTATTTTCATCTGGTTTGCTCACTACTTGAAATTTGAGGAGTACTAGACTCATCTTTCACTAGTTTTAGCCTTATAGGTTTAGGTGCTAAGGTCTGTTTTGCTTGGATTATAAGTTTTAGAACGTTTCTTATCGCAGATATTTTCTCTTTAAAAATGGAGTAAAGTTTGATAATTATGTGTTCTGTATGTGGACTCATCACCTTGTGTTTATGTCTATTACATCACCCTTAACCTTTTTTATTAATGATTTCTTTATTTTTTTTAAATGGTGCAATAGTTTTTCTTGGTGAAATAACCTTTTTTTTTTTTTTTTTTTTAAATTATGTTTTCTTATAAACATGAAAATGATTGCATTTTTTTTTGCCTTGTCTTGAAGGTAATGATGTGGAGTCAAATAATCAAAACTCATCACTTGTCAATGCTGTTGCTTCAGCATCCCCAACCAATATTATTCAGAGAGATTCTCCTTCTGCGATGGATGTGGATGTGATTATCAGCAAACCCTTTGCACTTATTGATGAAATTACTGATGCATCTCCTGCGGCAGAGGATGGTTTGCAGCTTGGAGATCAGATTGTGAAATTTGGGAAAGTAGAAGCTGGTGAGAATTTGCTAGAAAGGCTTGCTGCTGAAGGACTGGTCAAATCAGGGTCAAGCAGTTCCTGTAGTAATAATGAGGCAAGGTGCTCTCATCAACTTAACAGTGACACCCCGAACATGGCAAGGCAGGGGTTTACTGGGGTATGTGATGTCCTTCAATTTTCTGGCCTCATGTTTATGTGTCTATTAAATCTTAATTACTAATGCTATTAATTGATTACATCATCTGTTTTCTTGTTCTTTGCCACTACTGTTTTTTTTTCTTTTAATCTGCTTTCTTCATAATTTTGTTCTGTAATTTCTTGAGTTTACCCAGATTAGGTCATCAAGGGTTTCCTACTGTGATATGTGTGTTTTAAAATCTTTTTAATGAGTCTCTGTAGACTAGGGAATCTGAAGATCATGGTTTTTAAATATGAAACATCATGTCTGTAATTGTACAAAAAAATTTGCAAAAACCTGAATAACCGAGCTTCACATGAGTTCAGATTCCTAAAAGACTTTTACAACAACAGACTTTCCCTCCTCTGATAGATTAGGTTATTCAATTTCTTTTCTGGCATACCCAACTTTTCATGGCCAAATAAAGGAAAAGATTGTGCCACCTCTAGTCATAGATTGAGTGTGAATCAGAGCAGCTGTAGCTAACTTAGAGCTTTGCTGTCATATATTCTCAATTAAACTGTTTTCTTGAAATGTTGCTATAAAATTGCTCTTAAAAGTTCTAATTTGTGGCTTATGTTTTATTTCTTGTAGATGCCATTTTCGGAATCTTATAGGTGGTCATACACTCAATACTTCCAATTCATAGTGTGGAGGATGTCATACATGGTAAGGTGTTTTTTGGCAGTTGCAATTTGGTGCTTTGATGGACTTATTTGCAGAAAAACTCTGTTTCTATGTTTTTCATGTATCTATAAAACAATGTAATATTTTGTCTACCCTTTTTACAAATTTTGCGGATGTGTGCTATGGTAATATCCTCTTGATTCACTTGACACCATTGGTTTGCTACTTTGTCCTTGTCTATGCTAGCCTCTGCTTGTTTCGCTGAACAAAAAGTTACAAATTCTAAACCCAATTTTTAACCACTGAAGAAAATGTGGCCATCGGCCATTGGCCATCACCATTGTTGTGTTATTTAATGACATATTAATTACTGCTAACCTGATATTTCAATAATGAATAGATTGCTGTTAATGTCCGTTGAACCATGTTACACTAAATGTGTCCTTGGAATATATGTTGTCATTTTGATAGTGATGCCATGACCTCCATTCTTTTCTTCCCCATTATCATTTCCATCATTACTTTCGGGAAAGACAATTTATTACTGGTGTAGGTCAATCTTGTACCTTGCTGGTCTCTATGATGGAGTCAAGTTATTTCTTGTAACCAATATATCTCGCCTTTCATCGATCATGTATCCCTCCTCTGCTTTTTTTTTTTTCTCTTATATTTACAAACTTAATTAGGGTCGGGGTTCTTGCTTTTTATCTTCCCTAACACTCTTCTGTTTCTTAATGACATTGATCATCTTTTCTCCACACTTTGTATGAAACCCCATGGGATCAAATCGATTACATGTTGTATGTTACTAAAATGACGCCATGCCATTCATGTCTCATCGTTGATTTTAGCTGTCTATTACTAATATAAAGTTAGGATGTTTTATTATTTTATTTTAATTTTTTAATGCGTGTTTAAGCCTTTGGACCAATTGATGGATGCCACCTAATGGATGCAGTCTTAGTGATCAAATGTCCTTTTCATTTGAGAGAATAAAATCTTTCACTTTTTACTTTTTATTTTTTACTGTTCTTGACCAGTCCATGCTTGATAGGTTTACACTTCTTTTGCTTTTAGTCTCTTGACAACTTTACTTTGTTTTCTCCCTTTCTTGTTATTCCTAGACTTAGGATTAGTCAATCAAATCCTGAAAATTTTTAGGGTTTTGATTGATATGGCATCTTCATGTCCCATACAATAAAATTGATTTCTCCCCAAATTATTAAATTCTTAAAAGTTGCACTTTCATAATCAATAGTGAAATATGTGATAAATTCTGAATTGTTGTCTGCTACCACAAAATCTAGGGTTTGAGTTTCCTAAAAGGCACCTATATGGACAAAAGTCATTGTTTCCCGCTTTTCATTTAAATCGTAAGGTTCCGTAGGGGCTATAGTTTTGAGCTTGCAAAGCGAATGTTAGGGAATTTTGATTATGAAAAAAAGATTGTAGAGTTCAACGAGGGTTTCAGTTTTATATTTTTCTCATTTGGGAAAGCTTGGGTGGGGGAATCATATTATTGGAGGGCATTATTCAAAATGATAGGCATGTTCAAAATACAAAACGTGAGAGAGAATTTTCACCCACTAATTTTGACTCTAAGCCTTAATTTACCTCATAAAAGTACAAAGGGACATGGAATTTGACTTGACACCAAAGATAGAAAGAACAGATTTCACCTAAAAATGCTTTTCTTCAAGGAATGGGAAGAAAGAAAGAAAGAAAGGCAGGACATTGACGACAAAAGGAGTAAAGATTTATTCTAAGCTTATTTGTCTTTGTTGATTTGTTTGCCATTTGGGATTATTAAAGCTTATCCTAATTTTTGAATTAGAAAATTTTGATTTAAAGGTCACACTTTGTTGGTCTATGAAAGGAAAATAAATGTGTTCTTTATATCTTATTTTAAAAGAGTAATGCCAGTTACGACGAGCATGCTACTGAATGACGTGGCACAACGACCGCCACGTCATTCGTGCACAAAATCGGTACACACCAGTCGTAGCTGTAGCATTTTCCATTTTAAAAACCGTTATGAGTAAAAAGACTAATTTAACCTTACACAAGTTAAAGGTAAGGGATGTCTTCGATAGTTTTCAAAGTTCGTAGTTATCAAGCGTCGGTTTCTCGAGTTACATATTAACCCCTGAAAATGATACGTATTCATCTATCTCTTAATTTTAATTGACAAAAATGACCCTTTGATGATAAATTTAAAAAAAAAAAAAACTTGATTCATTAACAATCTTATTACATTGCTCATTCGTTCGATTAATTTATTGAAAGAAACATATAATATTTATTTATGTATTTTACTAAATTTGACTATTGATATCTATGTTTTTGAAAGTGGAGTTAAATATTAAATTAGACAATCATTGGATTAGGACAAAATTAGTGACACCAACCAATATATATATTAACCTCTTCTCACAATCTCGATATTACAGTTTCGTAATTTATCAGATGAAGATCCAGATTAGACCCGTTATCAATTGACCAATTATAAATTGTCACTGATGCTATAAGAGAAAGTTTGAGAAAAAATGTGTATATATATATATATATATATTATTGAATGTTTGTTGGGTAATCCAATCTTCTTGAAAGTCAAAACTAAAAAACTCTGTTCATAAGCTTAATCTTGCTAATTAGGAATCTTAAGTGACATAATCAAAGTTAAGGATAAGGTTTATCATTTAATAAATATAAATAAACCTATAAACTTACTACCAACCATTAATTAATGTTAAATAAAAAAAAATAAACAACACATTTATTAATTCCGGTTGTATTTTATTTTTCATAAATTCATTTTATATTAAATAATCCTATGATTAATTTGTACCAACTACTAACAACTAAAACTGTCACATTTCATTATGTTTTATTATTCGACATTATTAGTATAATTTGTTTTTCTTTATATTATATATGATTATATTTGTAATAAGGATATTCTGTTCCTACAAACTGCTTTAAAAAATGAAGTTATTAACAGGTAAGGTAGGTTATGAATCAATTATTATTACAAAAAAATTTAATGAATATTCACACAAGTTGAATCAATCTAACGTGAAAAATAAGTCAAAAATTTTAAGAGGTTAATATATTTTTGGGAGATTAAATTGATTAAATTATTAATAAATTTGAAGGTTAAATTAATAATAATGTTGAAACCCCAAAAAAAAGTCACACACACACAAGGTTACGATAACATTTTCGGAATCAACGAATACTCACTACAAGGACAAACATACGAGATTAGAGTCATATTTCTAAAATGAGCAAGTGCTTGTTAAAATAGGCCAAATACATATGTTTTATCCATAAAAAACTAGAGGTGTTGAAAAGAATTGACTTGAACTAGAACCGATGGGTATTCGGGGTTTAGTTTCGGTTCCTACTCGGAATTGATCGTCAACGGGTAGGTTCCGGTTCTAAATTTTTGGAACCATTACTATGTAGTTCGATTTCCGAGACTAATATAAAATAAAATTGAAGAGTAAGGAGGTTAATAAAAACTTTTATAGAAAAAGTAATGTGAATACATTTATATTTATATTTCATAATATTTAAAGTAAGTTGGTTTGACTTTTGAAAATCTATCTTTATAAAGTAATGAAGTTTGTAATTTTGAATTTTAAATTTTAAATTTTAAATTTTATTTTTGTTAACAAGTGCTAGGTGGGGGGATATTTGCAAGTTTTAAGGGTTTTTTTAGTATTTTAAAAACTTTTGGAGGGTCATAAATTTTACAAGATACCCAGAATCGGAATCGAAACTGTTGTTAAGGATTCCGGTTTCAAATTTCAAGGAAACCACTGTATTCGATTTCGCTTCGGTTCTTTCAAAAGATATAGGGCACTCGAAACTGAACAACTTTAATAAAAACCCCTTCTTTATATGATAATTTTATATTGATAAAATTTATTTATATTAAATTTTATTTAATAATATGTACATAAATTCAAATCGGATGATGGTGATTAACCTTGCCAAGAAAATCAATGGGAACAGCCGGTGAAAGAGAGGTGGAAACCGGCCGGTTCGGTCACCATTTACCAACAAAATAAATAAAGAAAGCCCAATCTTTCATTTTTCTCTCTTTCACTCATTTGCTCTTCACTTCTCTCTCTAAAAAGCAATGAAATTTTTGTAGTGAGAAAGAGTTTCAATCTTGATAGATCGAAACCGACATTCAATCTTCATTTTCCGATCAACCCATTTTCATTTTCTCGGAAAACAATCAAAAAGTTAAGATTTTTAATGATAAATCTGTCAGCTTTTGAAATTATCCCCATGTGGAACTCACTGAAACGACACAGTTTCAAAAACCCCAGCTTTTCTTTTGAGGTAAAACATTCGCATTCTCTCTCTCCCTCTCGTTTTTAACAATGCAAAATGGAATCTTTATGCTTCTATGCTTGGTTTTGAATGTGTTTCATTGAGAATATTTTATCAAAATCAAATCTCTTTATTGTATAATAATGGTTTGGCAGCTTTTTGGTGAATGTGAAGGCTGCCTCTGTTTGAAAGTTGAGCTCATTTTGATATATTTTGGTGGGATTTTTTTTATTTCAGGGTTTTTGAGCTGATTTGAAGTTTGTGGATAAGCAAAATGAGGGTGTTAGGGGTTTTTGTGAGGTGGGTTTGGGGGGTTTGAGTGAGTGCTAGGAGGTTTGGAAGTTCAAAATTTGAGTGAGTTTGAGGGTGAAAAGTTGAGATCTGTGTTAATGGATGTGGTTTGCTAGAAGTGGATGATGTACATGATTGTTGATGTTTAGGGGTTTTGGGCTTCATATGTGGTGGAAATGAGGGTTTTAGTGGACTCTGTTGGTTGTTTTTGATGATGTTGCTGTTTAATTGGGAGAATTTGAGGATTTGGGTGATGTCATCAGCTGATTTTGTTTGGTAGTTGCGTACAATTAGAGGATTTGGTTGAGCCCTCTAGCTTGTGAAATTGGCAAGATTTGAGAGATTTTGTGATCAAAAGAGCTAAGATCTCTTCAAAATTTTGGTTGAATCAACGGTGTTGAAGCAATGTCGGGTGCTCCTAGAGTAAGATCAATGAATGTGGCTGACTCGGAGACCAGGCCGGTCTTAGGACCTGCCGGGAACAAAACAGGCTCACTGAGTGCACGGAAACCTGCTTCGAAGCCATTGAGAAAGGTTGAGAAGTCACCCATAGAGGTTAATACAGCAGAGGAGAAGAAAACTGCTGTTCCGCCATCTAAGGCTACTACTACGTTGTCACCTAAATCACATTCCTCTAGTGTTCCATCAGTGCTTCGCCGACATGAACAGTTATTACAGTCTAATCTATCTCTCAATGCTTCATGCTCGTCTGATGCCTCTACAGATTCATTTCATAGTCGAGCATCTACTGGGAGGTTGACACGGTCATATAGTGTGGGGAGTAGGAGGAAGCCGTTTGCTTCAAAGCCGAGGAGTGTTGTTTCTGATGGAGGGTTGGATTCTCCACCATCTGATGGTTCACGGACCAAGAAAAGGTGTGCTTGGGTGACACCGAATACTGGTTCGTTCTTACTTCTTTGATTTTTGAGTAATTTGTTACATTTTTGCTGTATATGTGAGAAGTTTGTGTAATCATGT
This sequence comes from Pistacia atlantica, assembly GCA_026229545.1. Classification (NCBI taxonomy): domain Eukaryota; kingdom Viridiplantae; phylum Streptophyta; class Magnoliopsida; order Sapindales; family Anacardiaceae; genus Pistacia; species Pistacia atlantica. The sequence goes on from CM047904.1 coordinate 23,154,451, forward strand.
GTTTTTAGTAGCTCAAAAAAAGGATGTTAGGGTGTAAGATTGCTTTTGCTTGGTGTCATATATGGTCTTGCATTTGCCTGTCGAACCTTTTAAAATATCAAAATGAAATAGCAAAGAAGTCCAATGATTACAAAATGAAATGTAAACATTGGACTTCTTTGGCTTTCTTTTAAAATTTAGTGTCATTATGTATATGTTACTGCTTATGCATTCCAAATGCATATTATTGGTTCTGAGTAATAAAATGGAATGTTATTTAATTCAACTATAAAATAAATTGTTACTATGGTTGCTTGGATTGGATCATCTTTTATTTATTTATTTATTTTTTCCAGCGGCTGTTCAAAGCTAACTGACTAGGATTGCATCTCATTTATTTAACCTTGCTCTACCAAAATTAGCAGTTATGTATCCAAAATGTGCTTGGCTAGTGTCCTGGTTAGGTCTGGGTTCACTAATAGCTTATAGATCTGTTCTTACTGATATTGATTGTGGTTAAAAAATTCATGTTTGTAACCTGCAATATCAAGTTAATGGGCTTTTCTTGTGTCATTGTGTGTGTTAGAGGTATTTGTATTCTATGAATGTTATGGTTTATACAATATAAACATGCTTGAATGAAATATGATACTGATTGAGCAGTGTTATGAAGTATGGCGACTCATTGCCCATCATTTATAAAATCTTACTTGTTACCATATTTCTTTCAATGGATTATTATGTTTGGACAGTATTAACTGGTGACAGTGCATCAATTTTTCATGTTGAAGGCATTATTAAAGACGTAAGTCTAAATTAGTTGTCATATTCACCTTTGGTGTTTGCTTAATTGCTTTTGTACTTCCAAGTATTTTTACTGAATATTTTTTTGCTAAGCTCAGATCCCTGTTATGCTGCCTTCCATGATGAAGAATGGGGAGTTCCAGTACATGATGACAAGTATGTAATCAGAACTTTGCCTTATATCTCGAAAAAGGACTTCTGCTTGGTGGTGAAATTCTGTTTAACAAATTGTTTGGATTTATATTCTTCTCTGTGTGCAGGAAATTGTTTGAGCTTCTTGTACTTTCAGGTGCTTTGTGTGAACTCACATGGCCTGCTATCCTTAGCAAGAGGCACATTTTTAGGTATGAACATCATATGAAAGTCCATTGTTCCTTTTGTAAAATGCATTAATATATAGTCTTGGCCTCTACCCATTTCCAGACTTTATTTTCACAATCCCTTCAAATGCAGGGAATTTTTTGCGGACTTTGACCCCATTGCGGTCTCAAAATTGAATGAGAAAAAGACAATAGCAGCAGGAAGCACTGCAAGCTCTCTGCTATCTGAACTTAAGCTGCGTGCTATTTTTGAAAATGCTCGACAAATATCCAAGGTAGATTCTCATTTCTTTTACTGTTGTCTTCTATTTAGTGGCTGAAGATGCGCATGTGCGAAGAGCATAGGGGACAGTAAGAGCAGATTTCCTGCATTAATGTGTGCAACAAGTTTCAGTTAATAAAAAAACAATTTGACATGAATTTACCTACTTGAATTCACTTTCACTAAAAGTTAAACAAATAGCTACAAGATGGCAGCTCTGACCATTGTTGTCTATTTCTGGAAGTAGGATTAGTTAACGCGTCAATGACTTGATTCAAGAAACCTTAGATTGGTTCAATATTCCCATTTTTTTATTAGTTTCTTTTGCAATTGCATACAATTTTTTCCTTTTTTTTTCTTTTTTTGCTTGGTCAGATCTAATGGGTGCTTAGTGATGATTTGATAAGGTGCGTTAGGTGAAAAGTAGTTGAATGGTGGTCCTGATTCCTCAGGAATTAGTGTGACCCATGTAGGACAAAACATTATTCTACCTTCCTTTAATTTGATGTGAATTATTTATCTTCACGTCAAGAGTTTACTCATGCAACCAAATTATTCATATTCTTAAAAGATGCCAGCTTGTTGGTGAGTCTCAAATCATTCAGTCTGATTTGATGACTTTATTCCAGTCGTTAGCCACTAACCTTAAGTTACTGAAGTAAGTTGCCATAATTGCGCACTTCATAGTTGCTATGATTATGATTGCAACTAACTTTTTGCAGGTTTTGCCTGATGCCAGGTCATAGATGAGTTTGGATCATTTGACAATTATATTTGGAGCTTTGTGAACCACAAGCCTATAGTGAGCAAGTTTCGGTACCCTCGACAAGTCCCCGTGAAATCCCCGAAAGCTGATGTGATAAGCAAGGATCTTGTGAGACGAGGATTCCGAAGTGTGGGGCCCACTGTCATCTACTCGTTCATGCAGGTGACGGGGATAACCAACGATCATCTCACCAGTTGCTTCAGGTTCCAGGAGTGTATAGCTGCTGTTGCGGAAGCGAAGGAAAAAAACGGTGTCCCTGATAAGGACGAGGACAAGAAAACAGACGGTGCCATTGAATCGGAACTATCTATCGACGCATTAAGTCTCTCCTCAGAATGATGAACCCAAAACAAAAGAAGTCTTGGTTTGTGGCAACAGAAGGAGCTTCCAGGTCCAGTCATCACTTTGCCATGAACTGATATTTACAGCTTTTGGGGTAGTAGTTAAAAAAAAGGAATGAAAGGTGGATTTGTGTATAAAATTTCATGAATTCTTATGCATCATGGATTTGTAGATTGTAGATTACTAAAAGTGAAATTACAATTAACTGGTGATTTGTGATGATGATAAGAGGCCTGTCTATCTGTCACAGAGAGCCCTTCCAAATTGATGTACAATTTTTTGTACAGTTGAAAGTTATTATTAGTAATTAGAAATTTATCTAATCTTTTAAAACCAAACTCCAACAACAAACAAAAAACACCTAACATAAAGTTGATACTACTACAAATAATTGTACTATTCAATCTGTCACATTCTGTTTCATCACCTTACAGGTTAACAGAGTTGATTACATTTTGGTCCCTGAGATTTTTTGGCCCCTTAAAGGTCCAGTAGAATTTGAAAGTAATATTTAAGTCCTTATCAGTTACTAGCTATTTGAAATTTTATAAATGTTTAAAATACATTTAATCAAATTTTTTTTTTTTTTTTAATGATTAATGTAATGGTTCTAAGTTTTTAACAAGATCTATTAGTTAAAGTGTTTAGTTTTGAGTAATATTATACTTTCCAAATGATATTTCAAATTTACTATCGGAAGTGATGTGATGTTCCTATGTGATGTTGATATATCATTTATCACATAACTCTTTATTTATACGTAAACGTTACATAAAACAATACTTAGGGATGTGATATTTGGAATATCACGTGAAAAGTATAGTATTTTTCTTCTTATTTAAAATTTTTATTAATTTTTAATGTCGATATTATAGGGCAAATTATGGGTATTTTAAGAGTTAAAAAGAAATTTTAAACAGTGGTTAACTGATAAGGTACTAAGTGTTACTTTCATATTTGACTGGACCGAATGGAACTAAGGCTAAATCTGAGGGACCAAAATGGACTTTGCCCCAATTTTGAACAAGTTTTGAGGAGGTGGGTCTGGTTGATTGTTGATGAGTGAATAAGAATTTGGTCATGGTGGACAGCTAAAGCATGGTAGATTTTGAGCAGTCCTTTTTAGCTTTTAATAGGTGACAATGATGGCATTTGGGGCACCATGTTTTATGTCCCTAAAGAGAAGGTACATCTAGGATTCCTAATTTTGAGACATTTTTAGGGCTTTGTTGGGCCCTAGATTTCATTGCCATATATTTTGTAGGATGTATCTCTCACTAGATTTTATCATTGATGCCTTTTTATGATGGTTATAGCATTTGGTTTATTGTCATGGAATGGAAAAGCTTTCCACCCTATTGACCTAAATTATAATGTGATGGAATGTGTTGTGGGTGATGCTTCTTTTGGAAAGCTTTGAAGCTTTTAAAACATGGGATTTTTTTTTAGGGTAAGTTCAAAACCCCTTTTTCCTATTACTGTAGTGTTTTCCCATCTATAAAAGAGGGAAGATCTATCCTTTAAGGTTTTCGTCAATTATATCCTAAGTCTTGTATTTTAAAATATTAGGATTTAACAAATATTTAAAGAACTAATTAATTGGGAGAAAATTTTCGGTTTAAAAACCAAAATACTCCCAATTTTGATATTATCTCAGTTTTAAAAGCTCAAATTTTATCCTCGACTACCTATTTCTCATCAACAATTGATACATTCAAGGGAAATAATATCCCGATACTTTAAATTGTACGACTTGGATAGTGAACATTGAATAATGCTATGCTTACTTATGAACTTACTAACCACTTTACTCACATTTGTTAAAATTATATATGGTATCCGTACTATGTTTATGGTATCCGTGTTATGCTTTATATTTACAAAGATTAGTAAGATGATTAGTAAATTCATGAGTAAGCATAACATTATTGATGAACCTTAACCCTAAGAGGTAAATACCAATCCACGAAACTACAAATAAAGTATACTAGCGAGATATTTCACTGAACTAATCATAAGACGTATATATGTCACGTTCACAAAGAATTTTTCTTAATATGTGACTTAAAAAGAGCTTATGTTAAGAGTGTTAATTTTTATGATATACATGTCAGCTTTCTCAATAATTTTTTCCCTCTCTGCCAGGGTAAAACAGTTAAGTTTCAAAGCATCAGAGCAACTTCAAACAAGTATATAACTAGATTCCATCTCAGCTGCAGCCCAGAAAACTATTAACAATACAGTAAAAATACGCCAAATGCGATTTCTATATCTCCTGGAAAAACATGAATTGTAAGGACAGTTCCGCTCATGGAACATCAAGGTGAGAACAAAGGGACGAGGGATCGACTAGTATTTGATCTAACAATTACAGAGTTTATACATAAGTGGTCGTGGGAGAGGCTATTACCAGGGTTACCCAAAAAGATTCGGGTAACCACCACAGGAACTCATAAGAACACCCAAGAATGAAAACGAAAAGTCATACCAACTGATCCTAAATCATGGATACTGACTATTAGATATTGCTCTTACAGTAACTAGCGTAAAACTAGATCTATGACCAGACAAAAAGGTGTAAGCTAAATTGTTCCCACTGCTATAAATCAGCTCAAATACAATATCAACTATACAACTGCGCACAGAAAGACTACATAATTAAGCAACAATAAAAAGATACAAACAGAAAAAAGAAAATCAAACCCGGAAAAACAATAATATGGAGACAGATGCATGATTTTCATACAAAAAAAAGCAAACTAAGGATCTTCCTATTGTACCCTGGGCTGATGAAGGGAGATTTCAGCAAGGTTTTATTTCAAATCCAATGCTAAGAAGAGTTCGAGCTGATTCTATTGCCTTCTCACCTCCCAGGTCCATGGCCGCACCAGTCAATTCACCTTCTGTGCCCACTGACCACTGGGTTGAACTCGTTTGGTTTTGGACTCCATCTGTTTTCTTAAATTGTGAATTGTTCATGGAAGCGGGAGCAGCAGCAGCGACAAGAGGAGCGCTTGGTGGGCCATGTCTCTTCTTGGGTACAGGCATGTCGTGGTCATGTACCCCCTTATATGTTATAATGACAGCACTTGTATTATCTACAGCTGTCTCAATGTGCTTTCGGACGGGGCATCCAGCAGATGTGCATCTATAATAGTTCCTGAAAAAAAGTAATGCATGAGAGAGGAAAAGGGTAGGCGGGAATGGCCCCTGACCATATAATTGCTAGGGTGATAAATTTAAAAAGAAAATAAATAAATAAAATACTGGTGAGGTCCTCAACCAGTTGCCCCAGAATACATTATTCATTCAAATGGAAAAAGGTAGACAGATGCATATGAACTCAAAATGTAAAGCATGTACAGCTGGGTGGCTCTCAAAGCAAATTAAAAGGCTTCTCATGCTTATTTAATACTCATTATTCTTACCAGTTAACGCCGGACCGTTCAGATGTGTTTGACATTTGAGACAATCATAAAAGATATCTTGTATCCCTCACTAGTTGACACATACAAGAAAATAACCACCTTAAGGTCATAAACAGGACCAGTAATTATATAAATTTATATCTTAGTAAAACTGGTTTTGCTATCAGAATTGGCAGGTGGAAAAGATCTATTTCCTTTGTCTTTCAAGAGCTAGTGCCTTCTAATTTGTCTAAACTTTAAGTCCTTTTCTTGTCCACAACTACCGGGAAATGTCCTTCAAAAAGTTGCATGGAATTACAGATATTACCAAGCCATTTAACTAACAAATTGTAAAATTCCTATTTAGCTAATGATGTTGCCATTTTTGAAAAGGAATTATTAAATAGGTAAGAGTTATCCATGGGACATTGATTACATTCCACTTCAGTAGCTATTCTAATTTTTTATGATAATAATATCTGAAAAAAAAAATAGAAAGGAATGAATAAGGGAAAATTATAGGAGATCACATTGCCCTTCGGAAAGGCAGTCCGAAAATGCTATGACCAAAAGCAATAACGGAAGGAAAAAAGCAAACCAAAGAGGGAAAGGGATCAGTTATCCAGTTAGATCCTCAACTTAAGTCATAATAAAATAATGTAGTCTCATGTGTACTAGGTTAACCAAGATTTAAGATTTTTTTACACATCTAAGAGTCACAGGACCAAATCAGTGTCAAACATCAGAATCTCAAAATGCACTTCAATCTCCACTGTTCATTTTATGCACACAACCCTGGTACCGCATGGAAAGGATCCCTTGGGTGGACACTTGTCAATATCCAATTGAGCTGATCAGTTAAGGAGGACCAAAATGCAGAAAAGGACATCCTTGACAAGGAAAAGTTAGAAAACAACTCTCATATTCCTAATGGGATCTTGTGGTGCATGTCATCAGAAATATGAAGATATAACCTAGTTAATCCGAAAGAACGACTCAAATGGCAAATCAGAGGTAAATGATTTGAATTTACTTTCCTTTATGTCTTGGTGGTGGAATAGAAACCGCAGGGATCAAGGGCATAAATTTTGCATCAAGAAAGAATTAATGACTTAATGATACAGGCACTGTCAGGATATGAACAGAAGAGAGATCCAAAATTTAACTAGAAGTTCTTAAATAACTTAAGGAAAAATAGAATTACTGAGTCAATCAACAAGACAAAGAATGTTTCATCAGAAGACTACCTATGCTTAGAGAGAGAGAGAAGAATTGACGAGAAAAATGATAGATGGAAATGTCGAGGAATCTAGATTAATGGATGAATAATTCACTAAATTGTGTCTAAGAAAAATGAATTACAAGTAACATTTAGAATCGGCAAGTTGAATTCCATGTGTTAATATCTGATTTTCCAACTCTCTTTATAGAAGAGATGACTTGCACTATGTACTCCTAGTCATTATATTAAGCTACACTAACATTTTTATTTTAATTAGACATATGGGCACACAGCATTGGGAAAGGTTAATGAATCGACAAGTCATTTGATGTCCAAAAATTCTGCTGACATTAGATAGATAACCATTCACAGCTTAGAAATTTATCTTCTAATAATATAAGGGCAGTTACTTGCAGTAAACAGGAAGCGTTAAAGTACCATCAATTAAGGCATATCAGCAAACTCAATTGCCCAGCACCAAACTAGCTGAGTAGCTGCTTAAGCACTAAGTAAGATGAAAACAACAATTTTCTTTGTGTATGTGAGTGTTGGGGGAAAGAACGGAAAAATCAAATTAAGAAACATAACACTTTCTCTGTGAATCAACTGATATCACATAGAACCAGCAGCTACATGATACTTTAGTCATTGCAGTACCAGACCCACATGTAATAGGTTAAAATCATCAAACCAAAAATGTTAAAGGACATCAAGAAATAAGTATCTACCTGGGATTAGGATTTCCCTTCACCATTTTTTGTCCATACTTGCGCCATCTGTATCCATCACCTGAGATTCCGACATCACCAGCTGCATGTACAACAAATTTAGGTTTTTTGCCCTGTTTTAGAAGAGGACTTGAACATGCGGCATTACCCTTCTTCACTCTGTTCACAAAATAAACAAGTTATCCCAACTACCAACTTCCTGAAACAATACTGAATAACAGACAATTCAAAAGTAAACTTGCCTTCGTTTTGGCTCAGGTTCGTTCACATGCTCCTCTTTGATAATAACCTCACCATTCCCATCACTGCCACTTAAGCTTGGTCGTTTTCTTTCAGGAACTGCAGTTGCTTCCTGTATGCAATCTTTTGAAGATGTAGATGGATCTGAATCATTAAGCGTTCTGATGGGTTGTTCTGCACCATTATTCCCTAAAGCCAGTCCAACAGATGATGCAATCCTATTTTCCTGAATGCAATTATTCTTTCGAGGAGGATCATGACTGTGCGTGCCTTTATTAACAATCTCTATGACATGGCCTGAGTGATCAGAACATTCAATCTTTTTAGCACAGCATTCAGAATAAGTGCACTTGTAATAGCTACGAGAACCTGTAGGACTCTTCACTTGCTTTTGACCATATTTCCTCCAATTGTAACCATCAGAAACAGGTGTCTTGACAATGTGAACAACAGATACAGTTTTGCGATCAGACGAATTTACCGGCTGAGATATGGTATTAACCTTTAGTGGTGACAATCTTTGTTCTGGTAGAGTTGGACTTGGAGCAGATGATATAGATTGTGTAACGGAAGTTGGTGATAATTCACATAAGGATGTTGGACACACTGATGACTGAGGCTGATTTTGTGCCTGAGCTGCAGCATTCTGGGCTGCTATACTTACTGATTGGTGGGACACCTCAACCTGTACCAGATAAAGATTAAACATGGAAATACATGGTGAAAACTGAAAAGAATGATAATGTGATGGACCAAAAAATGCACAAGCTGCAAGATAGTATTTGGTTCCTTGTAAGCCAGCAAAACTAGACCGGTAAAATGGTTCTCCTCCTATTGTTTGGAAAGGCCTAAGGGCATAACGTATGAGACACAATTAAGAAGGTAGCCTCCTTGTTGACCTCAAACAGTGACAAATTCTAAGGCACTGGTTATTCTTGTTGTTATAGTTTGAAAATCGACAAATTCTAAGGCACTGGTTATTCTTGTTGTTATTCATGTACACTAGGTCTACTCCATACAGCATATGCAAGGAGTTCATGAGGATAGTGTTTCCTATTGGTCATCCAGGGTTAGTTAAACCCTAAACCCATATGCCAGTAACAGATGCTAAGGTGCTGGACATTCCTTCAACCTATAGTTAAATCATAAAGCCAACCTCAAACAAGGATCTGTAAGAGCCAGGTAATCAAGAGGTATACCAATTATATCAATTACACAATAACATTGAGTTACTAAGACCTGAGTTTGGATCGATCCGTTAATCAGACATCCACACAATTGAACAGATCATATCAATACTATTGCCCAAACTTTCCTATCAACTTTTACCATTAATGGCACAACACATGCTCCAGTATCACATTTAGCATCTTCCATTTCTTAAGGAAGCACAAGACAATAAGTTTGAAACCATTTGTAAGTTGTCGTCACAAAATTGGTACAATTAAACAATATATTCAACTCAAAAGAACACAATCAACACACAGATAACATACTCATTAACACAACAAAACCCTAAACCCCACTAATTTATAACCTAAATAAAAATAACAATTCCAACATTTAACAAAATTAAAAAATAAAAATTCATTTTTAGCTCCTAACCTGCAATTCAGCTCGCTCTAACGATCCCAAGCCAGAATTCACCTGTAACCCTGCCAGATCACTCACAACAAGACCTTATTTTCAGAATACATAAAAACAAAAACTTGATTCCAAAAACACAAAAAATAAAATATAATTTGTTTTCAGAAAACAACAAAATTAGTTCCAGAATATGAACACTTACCTTCACACCGATTACTCTCGCCGAGTTGCTTCTGTTCCCGCAACTCATTGAGTTGACTCGCTCCCTCCTCTTCTTCTTCTTCCAACGAATCTTCCTCCTCGTTTTCTTCTTCCTCTTCCGTTTCTTCCTCTTGCTCGGCGTCGTCGTTTTGCAACTTCTCGACGTCGTCGTTTTGCTGCTTCTCTTGTCGTTTTGCAGCTTCGAAGCTCTCGTTTTCACTCATGGCTCTCTCGCTCTCTTACACAGGCAGAGAGAGTAAAGTGAGAATCAAAACGAACAGTTTCACGCTTTTCGCGTTCGTGCCTTTATACACTAACCGATTTTTCGCGACCGAACCGAAACGAAACAAAACAAAACTTTTCGGACTGAACCGGAACCGTAGAGAGAGAGAGAGAGAAATTTGCTTGATTGCTTTAAAGTGGAGAGTTGCGGGAGAACTTGGTGGAGGGTATATATGTCTTTGACTGATATTGACTCAGGTGGTTTGGGTTAATTTCCATAACCTCCCCTTACTTTTAGTGTAATAATTCAGCCTTAAGTTTGGGAATAATCACTAACATCCCATATATGTTCCGACCTCTAGGGTCGGGCACTTGCCCAGCCTAAAAGGACCACTTATAAGCTCAATATTCAATTTGTTTATCTGATATGAAAACACAACATATAGTATCGTTAATGATAAGTTATTCATAACTAAATATATTCAAAATAATATTATTGAAATTAAGTGATACGTCAAGAAAGATCAACAATACCTATGAATATATAATCACATGTGCTCTTTCATGGTATTTTAAACCCTTCTTAGTTTATGTAATACGTAATTTTAAACAGGTGTATATTAGATGGCTTATAAATTGGAGATTGTTTTTGAACTATTGAGCTTAATTTCGTCCCTATAATCTAAGCCCCCACTTGATCCAAGACTGAAATTGTTCTATCCAAAGCCGCACAATTTGGTTCACATTTGGCTTGTATCGTATCAACGTAGTCTAATTGATATCCTTATTTATAAGAGGATGATAAGAATAATTCCCAAACCATAGGGAATTCTTTTGAGTTAGAATAAAACCCAGGGGACATAACAGTAATTTCCCAGGTGGTTTCTGTGTAACGAACGCCGTTTATTCCTCCGTTATTGTGTGTTATGTTGACTAAGACGGTTTCACTTAACGGCGCACGTGGCCGTTTCTCACTCGGGATTTTGACTTAGACATATATGATAAATGCAATGGAATAATGGTCATTATTAATTGATTTTTTGTTAGATTCTGTCCAATTTAAAAAATTAAAAGAAAAAGAAGGAATATTTTTTTTTTTTAATGTTTATATTTTTATCATATAGTTATGACTTGTTAGATACTTAGGGTAGACCATATAATAATTATCTAAAATATTTATATTCTTTTTACACATGTCTTGTGATTAAAAATGGAATATTATTGTGCACGGAAAATTAAATAGTACCAAGATATTGTCTATTAATAACATTTTCTTAAGTCATTTTTATAAGATAGTCATATTGAGTATAAACAATACCTACTTAATAATTAGAGAAAATCTAAAATATGTATATGGGATGTGACAAGCTTCCGATTTTTTGTAAAGCCGGTGATGTTATGAGTCTGTATTTAACACAATGTGATGTCAGATGTGACAAATTTTGTGTTTTTTTTCCGAAGTTATTATACGTATTGTAGGTTGTTAGCTCACTTTAATATCAATTGTAACAATTTAGACATTATCAGATGGTTGAACCCATTCGAAGGAATCATAAGCCTAGTTTGATATCAATTGTAGTAGTTCGGGTAAATGTGATATAGGTTTTGGGTCATGCACACATATTTATAGTTGAACTTAAGACACCTTCTTTTACACAAAAACACGTTTATTAAGTCGAAAGGACTCAAGACTTATAAATTGATCCGGACTCTCGTTTGCTAATTAACGATGTAAGATATAAAAAATCTAAACAATATAATGGACGGTTCTTGATAAATATCTTATAATAATTATTGATTCATTGACTTCAATAGTTAGAAGTTGAAGACTTGAAATCATTGTTAAAATATTAGCGACTTTACAAAGCTCAAATTATTATGCAAGTCTTAATCGAGTGACATGTTCAATATCAAAATTTGTATTATAAATAATTGAGTGAATCAAATTGTTAAAATCAAATTATTAGAATTTGACTTATGATAATCATTAAGATGCAATATTATTTTATATAAAATAATGCCTTTTTTGTGAAAATTTTATAAGTCAAAACTTTTTTAATAAATACTATTATTTGTTTTTATTTTCTTTTCAGAATGAACAACATCTTTATCGTTCATCCCTTTATCAAATATAAAATTTTAGATAAATAAAGTTCAAATATCTACAATTATTCAAATTAATCATCCTTAATAATTATCGACATTTTTTTCCAATCTTAACTTTTTAATGAATGAGAATATATTTATTTACCCATGTAAATACACGGCATTCCTATCTCTCCCCTTATGGCCAGATAATAAACCTTTTAGCCACTGGAATTAGTTATACTTGGAGGGTCTTGTCTTCGAGTCACGAGAAGGGCAATTATCGGGTTTACTTAGAAAACAAATATACCCGCGATCCTAGGTTTATGTTAACAATATTGCTAAAGAAACCCAACAAATCCCTAAGCACATTTAAGTCCAATATTTTTTATTCTTTTGTATGTGGAAAATTTTGTGTGTACTTAGGCAATGTGGAGGTGTATTTAGCATCGCTCTTGAAAATCCACCAAGCCCATATCTAAATCTCCTCTCCAAAATTCACCACAGTAAAGCTCTTTTATTTGCTATAATCTTTGAGATTATCTCTAAATTGTCATGTTCTCATCATAATTATGATCTAAATTATTATGCTCTCAAAATTTCCTTTTCACTTATATTTCTTGATTTGAACGTTGTGAAAATTCTAAAACACACATCACGGACCGACGATATTGAAATTAAAAACATTTGACTTTCACGTTTAGAATTTTCATGTATCGTATAATATAATTGAAATTTATCGTTTTCACACGATTATTAAACCATTACGCACATAGAATATTTGATTTGGATGACAAAAAATCTCTCAAAACTATTAAAGAATATGATTCTTAATGTTGGGTCCAAAAGGACTGTGGCTGTCATTTTGTTCCTTTGTGGGTCCTTATGTGTCGAATCTCACCAAAATTATTGAGTTATTGTAAAACGACACATTGAAAATGGAAAAGGATGAAAAATGGACGGCTATGATCTCACCATATTAAATTATATCACCCTTTGAATTTAGATTAGATGATCATTGAGTCCCCACTTTTCTTCTTCTACCAACCCCATTGCACAAACATTGGGTCTCACTAGACTTTACCCATTTATTGACTTTAATATTCATTGTCATTTGTTAATTTAGAGGGGGCTAGAGTGTAATGTTTAACAAATAAAGGGAACTAGAGTAAAAAGTGAATTTAAGAGGTTGTATCTAGGGGGTCAAAGTGTCAAAAGTTCAACAAATGATGGGGTAAAAAGGCCAAGAACCAAAAATATTTAGGGATGAAATTAACATATATCAATATAAATTCACAAAACTCTTGCAGGCTTGGGTGCTATGCCTTTTGTCACGGCTAGAAGTTTCGCACCAAAAAAACTAGCCTATTCCCTATTTCCCTTTCGATGTGAGATTTATAATATTCTCCCCCACTCAATCCTATGATGCTCTCCTCATAGGTGGGACCCTTTGTCTACTTATCCACCTTACCCTCGAGTGGACTCACAATCACACGTGAATGCTCTTCTGAGTAGGCGTTTGGCAAGACACCGAAAGACGGATTGGGGTCAATTCTGATACCACTTGTCACCCTTGCATGTAACCCTTTTCATGGGCGAACCTCGACGGTACGAGGGAAATTTATTCAAAATAAAATAAAAACTACACCTAACAAAGGGGGACATAATGAACCTTACCCTCGAGATAATGAAATCTATTTACAACGGTAAAAGATTTATAAAAAAGAAAAAAAATGCAAAATGCATGCAATGAACACATTACATATGAGAACACCAAACTAGTGCAGGACTGAAATAAAACAAACCAAATTCTTTCGGCTCACAGTGGCGAAGTCTTCCGAGGCTTGGTCAATGGCTCCAGTTCAGTTGGCAATCCTCCGTTTCCCTTGTATAAGCTTGTGCATTCTTCGATTATAAGATATCTCAAACTCACCATTTTTCTCATATCTTTTGGTAATTTCTTGAGCCTATAACAATAAGAGAGATCTAATATTTCCAGATTTATTAGCTTCAATATTGAATTAGGGAGTTTTCTTTGATCTCATTACAAGAAAGGTCAAGATATCGTAGATATTTCAACCTTCCAATTGAACTTGGTAACTTTTGCATGGTACAAGCAACTCAAATCCAACATACGCAAGCAACTGAAATCCAAAATACGCAAGCACCAAAATTTTGATCCAGCATACGTCAACGTAATTTCATCGCGAAAATTCTCACTATCATACCAGCACAAACAATAGATAAAGAAGATATTCCTGCAACTGAGATTAGGTCTAATATAGTCTGGGGATTCTAGTGGTTTAAATGGAAAAAGCAGAGTTCTTATATGTTTTGCTTTTAGCAACTCCTCTGGAAATTTTTGCGATGGCTCTAAATGGAAACCAAGTGATACATGACGACATCTTTCATTAATATATTTTGTACACGAAGTTGCTATGATGCCCTCACTTCCTATAACTAATTGTGCGAGATCATGCATAAGATCATGCATTTTATACATGGTTTTTCTCCGATGCGTATTATACATGGTTTTTCTCCGATGCGTATTATAAATGGTTTTTCTCCGATGCGTATTATACATGAATATAGCCCCATCTTGTGGTGCCACTTGAAAAAATGACCTCGACAATAAATCCATGAAATACTTATTCCCAAGATCCTCCGGGGATTGGTTCTCATTTGTTGTTTGAACAAAACCTTGTGCCATCCAAAGATAAATTACTTTCTCTTTTTCAAAGCTATAATCTTTGGGAAACAATGCACAATAAGCAAAACATTGTTTTAAGTATGAAGGGGAGATAATCATAACTAAGCTTAAGTATTGGTAAAACATCAGTTTCTTCTTGATCAATTTTTGACAATTCGCTGTCCCTGAAATGCAACCAATCATCCATTGCATAGTTATCATAAAGCAAACGTCCTATTGTCTTAATAGCAAGAGGGACTCCTGCACACTTAGCTAAAATCTCCTTCCCAATCGCTATCAGTGTTGAACTTTTTGGCTCTTCCCCTTGTTCAAATGCTATTTGCTTAAACAAAGACCAAGACTTGTCTTTTGGCAGGCCTTGTAAGTGATAACGTCGATCCTTGCTGGTAATCTTAGCAACTTGTTCACTACGAGTAGTCACCAATATCATGCTCCCTTTTGCACCATTCTTTAACAAATCTTTCAAATTCATTCCAACTATTAGGATTTTCATTCCATACATCGTCCAAAACTAGTAGATATTTTTTTCCATTAATTTCTTGGCGAAGTTTTTCTTGCAATTTATCAATTCCAAGGTTTTCAGGCTCTTTACAGGTTGCGGATTTTATGATCTGTTCTGCAATTACTTTCATACTAAAATCATTGGAGACACACACCCACATTTTTAATTCAAATCTTTTTTTGACATCATCGTCATTGTACACAGATTGAGCAAGTGTGGTCTTTCCTATCCCTCCAATCCCAACTATGGAAAGGACTGAAACATTTTCAACATCATCTTCGTCCCTCAATAAATATTGTTTAATTTCATTTCTATCGTGATCCCTCCCAATAACCTTTTCTTCATATACAAAAGAATATGTTTCCCTCTCTGTACGCCCGACTCTCTTTTCCTGACGATGCTCAGTAAGGTGAAACTTTCTATCATTCTTGATCTCTTTTAGTTTCTCCCTAATGGTTCTTAATTTTACGAGCCATCATATAACTATATGCAATGTGATTCGATTTGGAGAAGAAAATACGTACCTCTTTCGCAATTGTACACCCACTCATCACCTCTCTTTGCTTAAGTTCAGTTGAGAAATCATCCAACAGGTCATCAGCTTCATAAAATGCATCCTTGAGCTTTTGAAGCCAAACTATCACCTCTTGATTCTTCTTGGTTTTGTTCCTCTTCAGCATCTGAAAGCACAGCTCTGATGGTGCTGATAGGTCTCTTTGAGTTTATCGAACTCCTCTTTGACACCACATGCTAATCCAATTTCTTTGATAGCTAAGGATCCCAAAACCTGCAAAAGTTTGCCCGCAGTGTTAAACAAAAGCCCCGTCGCCATTGCTAGCTTCTGAAAATCGTTTTGAAGGGGACAAATTAATGAATGATGGTTCTAAGACGACTCAGATTGTGTGCGGTCATGGAACATTAACAATTTTCAGATTTATAAGAGAGGGGGATTCATGCATGGCTTTAATTAAAGAATATTAAACACATACTTGAGAGCGAAGTAAAGATTACATGTACTAGGCGGAAGAAAGATGATTCCTGATATCAATTTTACATTTGTTCTATTCCATCCTTTTCTTTTCGTAAGAAGAAACAAAATTCCATCATTTTCTTGGAAACAACTCCGGCTTTATCATATGAACCCTTAAATTACCTATAAAAATACAAATTTCTGGGCAATATTAGAGTGTTGAGGTCACAATACCTCCATTTTGAACTCTTGAATTACCTCTCAAAAAGTGTTTGTTATGATACTGGGTCTGGTAACATTAGCAAGACGATATATAGGTTATAAATTTATAACAGTTTCATTATGTTTAACCATGTTTGAATTATCATGTACAGTACTTCAACTATCAATTATATGTGTAGCTACTATAGATAAGATGGTTGACACTTAAACCTTATATTAACCCTTGGAATTAATGACCTTCTAAAAGAGTTGTTATGTAGCTCGTTTAATGTCATTGTCCCACAAGTCTATAATATCACAATAGTCCTTTAGGTTGTTTGGCCTCCCATACTTTCTATAATTTGAGAAACTTTAGACGATGGGGTGACACCTCATAAATTAATCGGCTTTATGTATATATATCTAGGCCACCTTACGCGTAGTGATGGCAATGGGCCGGGCCGAAACAGGGTACTTGTTGGCCCAGGCCCAAGCGCGACCTCATGACAAAGGCCCAAGCATGGCTCGGGCCCATCATAGGTATAATAGGTAAAACCCAAACCCGGCCCGATGGGCTTTTAAATATTAATTTATTTTTGAATACTCATCAAATGGGATGAGATTAGGGTTTGGGAAAAATGGGTATATATATATATATTAGGATAATCTTGTAATTAAATATATAGTATAAAGATAATTTAGGAAAATTAATACTAAAATTGTCGGGTCGAGCCTGAAGGCATACGGGTCGGGTCTTAAAATCATGCCCAGGCCCAAGCCCAAACCCGTGAACACAAGGTAAAGCCCAAACTTTTCGGGTCGGGTACAGAAAATATCGGATCCATTACTATCTCTACTTACGCGTACCTTCATTAATTCTCTGAGATCCTGAAGTTGATGATAAGATAAATCTCTTCAGTAATTATCTTTATTAAGGTTTGTATGAGAATTCAAACTCAAGAATCCATATTAGATTTATTTGTTCATTTTCCCATCGTAGTACCCAATGGATACATAACTTAAAGTTTCTTTAACGAATTGTTTGGGCCAGTAGTAGCTTGACCAACCCTTGGTCCAGAAGAAGGTAGCCCAATTGCCAGCTCAGCAACAAGAGCAAACAAGATCCACCGAACATAATGGATGAGTCCTTAAATCATGGAGATAGTACCTGATTGAAGAATCTAGTTTGAGTAACTATAACACAAAAGTTAAGGTAAAAAGTTTCAGTATTGATTATTCAATATTCATTTCAAAAAATAAATAGTTGAATGTAATAGGTCATATGAATGATGTTCTGTCGGTAACTTTAGCCACCGTTTAGTTCTTTCCAAACAAGATTTGCTTAAATAGCATAAGTAAAAACACAATCCGCTTAAATGGCATAGTAAAAATACCAAATTTGTATGGTCAGCAAAAGACGGCGACATACGTGGAGCTGACTCCAGTTTCCACTTCTCAAATTTCTGGTGTGAGGGTGACCCTCTTACCTTTACACAGTCTTCTCTTTCTTGTATTGGCTGATCTCATCATGAGGCAAACTCTGCTTGAAGCAGGTTAGTTTTCCAAATTTTCAGGTAAATTAAGTTTTAGTCACTCTCTATTGACCTTAGCGTCTGTATCTTTTGTCTGAAATTCATGACTTTTTAAACAAATTCTTGGGTTCTGCTTGGTTGCTGAGAAAACACTAGAAACCAAAACTAAAAAGAAAAAAAATGAAAAATTGATGTGATTTATGCAACTGGGTAATCGTAAAGATTGTGTCTTTTAGCTGAAAGTTTGATTTGTTTAAAGCAAAATCATGGGTTCTGCTTGGTTGCCAAGAAAATACTGGAAAATAAAAAAAAGGTGAAGATTTTGTGTAATTTTGTATCTGGGTTGTTGTCAAGATTGGTTTGGAGTTAAATTTAGTCTGTGTTGTGTGAAATTTGCGTAGTAGAAGTATTGGCTTTTGTTGACTGGCAGCTAGAAAGTAATAGGTTTTAGTTAGAGTTTATGGAGAGACTAGAGTGGCTGAGAAATTTAACATAATTGTTGTTTCAGAATCAGGGAAGTGTTTTTCTTCACATAGTATTATATTTTCTAAAACTTTTTTTTACTATTCTTATTGACCCATAAATGAATTTGTGTTTGCTTTAGAATTTGATTTTGTATCTGGGAGTTGAGTTGTTCTTCAATATTGGATTTTGAGGCAGATAAAGGGTTAAACTTACCATATAGTCTGGATGGTTTTATGGGTATTTATCTTTTCCCAGTTTGTTCTCAGCTTATCTTGAGTTTCTCTGATGTTGATTTGTTGGTAATTAGCTCTTATTTTATGGGAAGTTGACTTACACTAATTAAAACATCACTTAATTGTTTGAATAGTTTACTTCTGGTTTTGGTTTCACTTGTCTACTATTGTTCTACCCGTTCCACTGACTGAAGTTGCTGCGTCTAATCATTTTTAAGACTTTTAGTTTGATAATCTTTTTGAATTTGGAAAGCATCTGTGGTACATAGAGTGATTTGCTTATGATAATGGCAGTTCTGATGTGCAGACTAGATCTATCGTTTATTGTTTTTGATTGTGATCTCATGGTTATTGATCCTGTATTAGGCGACAGAATGGAGGAGGGATTGCCAGAGGCAGAGCCTTCTGTTTCAACATGGGACAGAATTTCCAACTTAAAGACAATGGCTTGGGAAGCATACAAAAGAAAGCCGATATCTCATTGGATTCTTTTGGCATTGAGCAGTGCAGCAATGCTTGTGGCTTTTCCTGCTTCAAGCCTTCTATCTCGAGTCTATTACAATAATGGCGGCACAAGCAAGTGGATCATTTCGTGGGTGGCGGTGGCTGGATGGCCTTTGACTGCTTTAATCTTACTGCCTACATATTTCTTTCTCAAAACTTATCCCACTCCTCTGGACTTGAAACTCACTCTTTCTTACATTGTTCTGGGTTTCTTGAGTGCTGCTGATAACCTCATGTATGCATATGCCTACGCCTACCTTCCGGCATCAACTGCTGCTCTTATAGCATCATCATCCCTGGTTTTTTCTGCGCTATTTGGATATGCCATTGTGAATAATAAACTGAATGCTTCAATGATAAATGCTCTTGTGATAATCACTGCTGCTATGACCATAATTGCATTGGATTCAGATTCTGATAGATACAGCAATGTCACTGACAAACAATACATCATGGGGTTCGTCTGGGATATCCTGGGATCAGCCCTTCACGGGCTCATTTTTGCTCTTTCGGAGCTTGTATTTGTGAGGTTATTAGGCAGGAGGTCGTTCCATGTTGTATTGGAGCAACAAGTCATGGTTTCTTTATTTGCCTTTGTGTTTACCACCATTGGAATGGTTGTGAGCAAGGATTTTCAGGGGATGAAATCCGAGGCCAAAACATTTGAAGGCGGTGCCAGTGCATATTACCAGGTTCTCATATGGGGTGCAATCACTTTCCAGTTGGGGATATTGGGAAGCACTGCTGTACTTTTCTTGGCTTCCACTGTAATGGCTGGTGTTCTCAATGCAGTAAGGGTGCCTATCACCAGCATTGCCGCTGTTATACTGTTACACGATCCCATGAGCGGATTCAAGATCCTCTCACTGATTATTACCTTCTGGGGATTTGCTTCCTACATCTATGGAAGTTCGTCAGCGAGTAAATATTCACCCTCATAGTACATTAATAGTCAATTGATTCTTTCTTCTTCCTGTTTTATGAGTCTGTATCATGTGGCCTTTCGTACATAAAGACTCAGGTTACCAATTATGTCTTGATCTTATGCTACAATAAGAGGCATAAATGTATGTAGTCTCAATGAAATATTGTACCAATATGTTTCAGAGAAATGATATTTGATTAAACATTTAGAATAAACGGATTTTAGATTGTTTCTATTGCTTTGAGCATCTTTAATGGTAAAAGTCTTCATGGAATAAGCGCATATATGCATGGAGGTCATATCAAAGCGCTGTGACCTGCATACAGGATACGTGATGTGATGGTATATTGGTATACTAAAATTTGATTTGTTAGAATTAAAGCAAACCTTTGACATGATTGAGATAACTGAAGTCTGAAGATGGGAAAAATTGGACTATCATTTTCCAAGCTCATTATGCTTGAAAGAGATTTAAACACAGGCAAATTCACGCAAAAATATTCCTTTAACGTGATCAACCTGCAGAAACATCAGGCTGTTCCTGTCGAAATGGTATCCTAATGACACACTTTAAATTGAGATGTCGGAAATGTGTTTAAAATTGAAAGGAAACCGATAAAATTTGAGGTAAGGCTGAACTTTTCATCCAATAACATCTTATTGAATGGGAAGAATTACCCCCTCTTATAAATCAATAGACTTGAGCATGACTAGTGTGTGACTCCTAACACTCTCCCTTCACGGTCAAGTCCATATGTTGGGATTATACCTTATTGATGAAAGTAATTGCTGACTCTAACTCCTCACCCACTAGTCAAACACTCAAGTTTAACTAGGCTTAACTCTGATACTATGATAGAATTTAAGGTGAGTCTGACTTTTCATCCAATGAGTCTCACCCAATGAGACCTTATTGGGTGAAGAGTCAAGCCCACCTCAAATTCTATCATGGTATTATAGAATTAAACCCAATTAAACTGAGTGTTTGACCATTGGGTGAGGAGTCAGACCCACCTCAAATTCTATCAGAAACAAACGAGATACCAGAAGCCTTAAATTGATACACAAAACTCAAACAGCCAACAAAGAGAAGGGTGTAATAGAATAATAAAAATATATAAATCCATCACGTTGTCAACATAAATTCCCTTTATCATGAGATTTGGCAACGCCTATTCTCTTTCCATTTTGTTCATCACAAACCTGAAGAGTTGTAATAAACAGCTAAAATACTATCTTAACAGAAGTTTGTTGTACTCATGGATAGAACAAACTCATGGATA
This sequence comes from Pistacia atlantica, assembly GCA_026229545.1. NCBI lineage: Eukaryota > Viridiplantae > Streptophyta > Magnoliopsida > Sapindales > Anacardiaceae > Pistacia > Pistacia atlantica. The sequence continues at coordinate 23,175,941 of CM047904.1, forward strand.
GTAGATAATCTCCACGTTAGCAACATAAGTAGAGTTCTCTTTCCATCAGCTATGGCTAATGCCATAGCATCATATTTAATATTCTTACTTCGGACCAATGTCCTTAAGGGCGCAGATCTGCTCCTCTCCCATTGCAGACATAACAGACACCACAAGGTCCTTTCCTTCAGCAAACCCATCTTTAATCTACAAAAGGGGAGAAAAAGTAAATATGAATTTCAAATGGAAAGACAACAAAGAAGAACTCACAAAGTATAAAACATGCTACAAAATACCTGGCTAAGCAGGTTATCATCAGTGGGAAGCCTTAAATCATCCTTGGTGTTCCCGTTTTCAGTAAGAAGACTCACCTACAAGGCACTCAACTCTATTAGTTAATCAATAAGTTTGGCAGAATACAAAGAAAGGTTGAAGCTGTCTTCGCTTTGAAATTATAAATTATATTAGTGCAAAGTTTTGAGCAAAATTTGCGGAAATAAATTGCATACACATGCTTTTACACTCCCCAAGGAAACTTTTTTCTTGAGCTTCTCCATGGAGATTCATATATTCCTTCATATCATGAGTAAATGTAAATGCACATAAAATGGAATTTCCCCTATATAGTTCACAGTGATGAAAGTAATATTTACATATAAATTTGAAAAGGGCATTAACAGGAAGAATTAACTAAAATTTAAAATAGGAATTTCAATAATAATTAGCAGTGACAGATGAAGGCACAAACTTCTACTGTTAAAACAGAAAGAATCTCTCAAGTTCATAATTTGGTATTGATCAATAGAATAACTTACAAAACCATCTTCAGAAATATCGATCAACTGATAGTCGGTACGATTAACATGAGGAACCTGTGAAAACAGTCATAAAAATAAATAACACAAACAAACGAATGAGTTCCGTGGAAAATTACAAAGAAGAAGAAACAGAAGAAACGGGATTGACATTACATCACAGTTATGGGATGAAGGAACAATATCTTCAAGCTTCTTCCCGGTAAAGATATCAATTCCCACGAAGTGGCACTTTGCATGTCCATGCTTTCCTGTCTTCGAAGTGGAAACTTCAACCACCTAAATTAAAAAAAATAAATAAATAAGGAGAAAAAGATAAATAAACAGATTTCGATATATAAGTAACTTGAATAGATGTCCTCTAAAACTGCTCGCTACCCTCCTGGTATTTGTGGTCCTCCTAAAGTTACAAGGCCTTTTGTCAAGTTCCTTCGACAAGATCCTCTTGAACACCCTAGCCTACTTCTTCACTTATGTCGGTACAGAGTACAGTCAATTCACGATAAGGATCTCCCTCCCAGATCAAAGTTTTTTTCCTTCTAAAAAGTCTTAACCTTTTCCACTCTAAAAACAACCATGAGTACAAACCAATTTCTACCCAACTTCGTGTACTAGTGTTGTCAAAAACACTTCATTACTGCAGTCTCTCACAAAAAAGATAGAGCAAACTAATTACAAAAAACAGTTCAACTATGAATTAACAACCAATAAAGCCAAAAAAAATAAAAAAATAAAAAATAAAGTCAAACTTGTGCATTGTATGAATCCTCATACTTGAAAGCAACAGAACAAAATCACAAAGTTTGGACTTTTATAAGAGCTAGTAGTCCCCATTAAGTTTCAATTACAACCGCTAAAATTACAAAAACACAGACATCTACTTGTTTAGTTTAATTATATAAATTTTTTCACACGCAAAGACCTTTCACAGAAATTCTAATTCATAACACAAACCAACCAAGCAAATCTAAGAATTGCACCAAATCAACACCAATTCTCATTCAAAGTTCTAAACTTTACTGGTAAAATTAACCCAAAAACTGAAAAATACACAATTATCATAAAAAATCAAAAACAACCCACCAAAGATCTGAGAAAAACAAAACAAACCCAGATGAAAATCCATGAAAAGCAACCTAAAAAACCAAAATCACAGCCAAAAAAAAAAAAGGAAAAATAAAAAAGAGATAAGACCTTGCAAGGACGGTTCTTGATGACAATATAACCATTCTTGCGGATGGTTCCAGCTTGTTGAGGGTAAGTTTTGGAGGCTCCAGCATCAGCCTTTGATTCGAAGTGGTGCTCCTCGTCAGACATGGTTGAGTTGAGAGTTCTTCTTCTTCGTTCTTGTTTGTTCACTGAATTTGAGTTTTTGTTTTTTATGTGAGTTTAAGGAGGCCGAGTTTCTAGGGATGTCACATGCTCTTATTATTATTATTTTCTTTTTTGTTTTTTGTTTTTATCTTTAATTTTTTTTTTTTTTTTTTGGTTTTTTTTGTTTTAGAGAAAAAGAGTTTGAGATGTTCAAGTTTCTTTTTAACCATGGTTAGGTTAACCACGGTTAACGGTTATACACTAGAATGATTAGTCTATCTATTCTATTCATAATAACAAACACAAAATTTTATAATTTTCGATTCAAAAGCTCTTAATAAATTTTTACCTTTTATTGTTAATATCATTGGTAGTTAATATTTATTTTTTTGACATTATTAGCATCGATAAATATAAAAGTTTCGATTTAAAAAAAATACGATTTTTTTTTAATGAATTACAAAAAAAAATTTATAAGTAAGGGTGTGTACTGTATGGTAAACATGGTTTTTATTCGATTAGATTAATTTTAATCCAACTCAAATTAATAATAAATTGGTAAAGCCATTTTAATTATGTTACTAAACCAAACCAAGTTAAATCCGGTTGGCTTGATTTTGATTAATTAGTTTGATTTAATTTTATAGGTAAATTATAGGTTCGATTTGGAAGATTTTCTCTATCAATCAAATAATTCCAATATATAGATTAAAATAATAATAATAATAAATAAATAAATAAAAAAGCTAATAAATTCTAGTAATTTTCATGGCTCATATTTTTTTTCTTTTCATGTTATTATTGATGAAGCATCCGGATGCTTAACATAGACAAGAGGGTTTTAATATTGGTTCTAAGAATTATACTTTTATTCTTATTCTTAAATTGGAAAGTGGTTGTATGAAACTATTGTTTTTTTTTTTTACTTTTTTATTAAATAAAAAAAAGTTTCAATTTCAAAGAGATGCACTTAAAAAAGAAAATCTCACTACCAATTAATCTATCATTCGATGAAAATGAAATTTTAAAACAACAACATAATATAAAATTTGTAATATGAAGTATCATAATTTATAATATTAAACGTTACAGTATTTTTTATAGGAATTTTGAAAGGCAAGGTCTTGTGAAATAAATGGTATGATACTATGAATTTCTCCTATATTCTTATTTTATCAAAATAATATTATATTTCAATTGTATCCTTGAATCCATAGAAATGTTACCCTTCTCAATATTCGTGAATAGAAAAACCATTTAATAAAGAATATAATTATAAATAAAAATAGAATTATGAGAATTGAAAAAATGAATCAAAATCAAATGTCCCATATATTATCTATAAATATAGGGGTGAAAATCAATTAATTTATAAGAGAATATAAAAGTTATTAAACACTTATGTATTAGGTTGAGCATATTAGAAACTATGATAGTTTTTGTTCTATTAATTATATATCAGGTTTATGACTACAATAAATTTCTTTTATATGTAGATATAGACGAATTATGTCGAACCTCCTCCTGATTTTTTTTTTTCATTCAAGAGTGAATAGTATGTAAAAACAAAAACAACATCTAGTATTATCAGTCAAAACTTATCTACTCAACATAAAAGAACAAAGTACAAACAAAAAAAGAGAAAAAAGTAGCACAAAATTTATTAAATCTTCAGCCTCCGGGACCACTCATTAAATTGGCAATTTGGCATGCTCAATCTCATTTTCCTACAGGATTTTAACAATTTGAGGTATTTGGCCCATAAATGTGAAGCCCATAAAGTATATTAAAATCCTGGAGAAGTCTTAAAGCTTTGGACAAGTTTTAAAATTCCTCTGCCAGGCCTTCTCCAGGAGCCAGGACCACACCTGCCCTGGAAAAATTTTTCCAGGCTTTTCTCCAGGCTGGTTATGTTATTTACTGTTTCCCGGGAGAAACTGCCAAGGAAATTAATGTTGGGAAATTTTCTTCTGATTTCTTGTCTTCCAGGCAACTGTTTCTTCTGTTGGATCAATTGTTTTGCTTTGTCCTCAACTGGGAATCTCCGGCTCCCTACTTGGAGAAAGAACAAGTAAAAAACAATCCTGGCACTATGGATTGTAATTCACTGAGGGGTGTTGTCGAATAATGTTATCGGATTAGTAAAATAGTTGCTATTGTAATTTATCTGTTATACTAAGAGTACCCAAATAAGAGTAACTTTATCTGTTTTGTCTCGTGTTTGTTATACCTTAAATGATAACATAAGTTAGAGTAGTTTCTTAATATGATATTAGGGGTTAATATTTTCGTGTTCGAATCCTTCATTTATCATTAACCACTTAATCAATCTTAATTATCACAATCTTATTCGGGTTATATGTGAAAAGGTCTGTTAGACTTAAATATAAATATTAGATCGGTATTTAATAGTTTAAATTTCCGATTATTCTATATTATCAAGAGGAGAACTTTATGGACAATTCTAAAATTACGCTATTAGCTTTTTAATAAATAATTATAACTCCATACCGACTGAACTTTAGAATAAAAAATTAAACCCAATAAAACTAATGGAACAGTAATCTAAATGATGCAAGTCCAGTAAAGGAGTGATTTTATTAAATTAATTAAGCTGATGTCGTAAAGGGCATGAACCTTTTGAAGACAATGGAGTCTTGACCATGATGATTCTGGTTGAAAATAATTAGTTCCACCAACTGTTGTATAAAATTTGGGTCAAGAAAATCTAAGTCCAAAGATTTGAATGATCTTATGCTAAATTATTATGATGTTGGGAGACTTAGTGGGTGTATTGGAATTAATTCTGCATGCTAAAGATTTTCCACACCGACCATGCATGACTTTATAAAGAAGGGAAAATCTCAAATAAATCCTATTAGATTTAGGCTTATATCATGATTTAAAATAGGAGAAACTTAGGCTCAAAGATGAGTGTAATATGTTCGTCTTCATATGTCCATATGATAATATCGTTCCATGTATGTATTCGTTTTCTCTTCTATTGAACTTTTGACGATTCTATTCGATTGGTTTTAAAATCAATGTATATGTAACATGATATATATAATTAGACAGATATACGAACGATTATAATATGTGTATATATTGTTTGAAACCTTTTTAAACATCAATAATATTTCCTACAATAGGATGATCTCTTACAATTTTAACCATTAACTTGTTTAACTTGTTCATGAGCATTCTTTAATGTATACATATTAATTAGGGGTGTTCAAAAGCCGTTAAATGAACCAGTTAACTATTTTTTTGAATTGAATCGGTTTTTCGGTTCGGAAAAATTTCTGAACCGAAACCGAATCGGTTTGGAGGGACTGAAAACCGATTTTCCCTTTTTTTAATAAAACTTTTTATTTTTTATTTTTTTCCTAAATTAAATTGTAAATATAAATAATACATACCCAAATAAAAATTAAACATTCATACATATCCATTGACCACTATTAACAATACATTAAAAATATTATTTTTTATTTTTTTATTTAATATATAATAATATATATTATTTTTATTTTTATTTTATTTTTATTTTATAATTTTTATTTTTATTTTTATTTTTATTTTTATATATATATATGTTTGTAAAACCGGTTCAAAAAACATGTTTCAGTTAACCGCTTTTTATTTTTTCCCAAACCGGTAACCAATCCGAAATCCCCTTTTTTAAATTTTTTAAATTTTTGAACGATGCAAGAACCGTTTTTTACGCATTAGGCCCCTTTTGGTTCATTCGATTTTTGTATTTTTTTTAACACCCCTAATATTAATAAGAAATGAGCAAAGAACACTTCCACTCTATTAATTTTCAAGATAGAAAGAATCAATATTCTTATAAACTCACCAAGAAAAACAAGTCATCTTTAAAATTAACAAAATAAAAAATCCTAACCACATGGATATCGGTGATTTTTCATAAACTATAAAGGATATTCCTATCATGAGTCCAAAGTTCAAGGACTTGGAGACAATTCTGCCCCATAAAATAAAGCTCTACCGACCTTCAATAATAAAATATATTGACGGTCACATAAATGTAACTATTTTCTTCTTTCTCCCTTATTTAGATCATAGACTATAAAAAATATTTTCCTTGAATTGAAGAAACATTTAATACAATAACAAATCAATTAAACCAAAACCAACCACCGCCAAAATATATAATGAAAGAGCCCTCTTGCTTTAAAGGTTATTTAATTTTGGAGGTCGGTATCAGCTAATGGTGAGATAAGCATGCAAAATTCATAGTAGGAAACTTCTGTCACACCATTGATTTGATTTGAATATTATCATGAACATGTTCATAATGTTACTTTATATAAGCATGAATTATTTTATTTCATTTTGATATTCTTCTAATACTTTCTCTTTCTCTTCTCACCGCGCATTCACATTCACAATCATTTATTATGTTTTGTCTATATTTGGCTTTATAATTGCTATTATGACTGATTTATCTCTCTAAGATTCCATCACCTTCCCAAGCTCTTAATAACTATTTTTTTCCCAATTTCTTAGTTACTATTTTTTTTAATTAAGGTATTCGCCAGTTTATACGTACTTTTAACTAATCCTGAAAGTAATACAACAACCTACCACCACTTAATTACAACATTGTAACAATAGGATAACATGAAATTTGTAAATTTATAACGTGAAATTATAAACTTAAAAACATAAAAGTTGGAATCTACACTTTTATGTAACCGTACTAAAACCATAATGCTTAATCACATTAGGTATTAGTAAATCAAAGTTGTCAAGTCGATTATGTAATCAATCTTTATTATGAATGTTATGATTTTCTAAATATTTCATTGTAAAATTCAACTTTACAGTAAATAAGGTTTGCTCCCTTCTTTAAGTTTCTGGGTTCAAACCTTAAAGCCACTTATCACAATAACATTATAGTTTATTGGTCCTTTGTGTTGGAGTTGTCGATTACTTCAGCATTAATAGGTTACGTAGACATATTCGAGGGTCCCGTTGCCGGTGAGCGGGCGGGGGTCGCGGGGGCAACACCCCCGGGCCTGAGGCGATTTGGGCCTTTTCCATGTATAACCACTATAAGATTTCTTTAAGTTATTAATTCCTTATTGGGTTGGGCTTAGGAATATGAATCCTTGTAAAACTAGGTTTTGTCATTTAAACCTAGTATATAAACATATTTCTCTCTTGTTATGAGTGTGATAGCAAATCATAGGACAATTCATTCATTGTAAACGAGAGAGGGCTGATGAAATATTGTAATAATATTAACTCGGCTGGACAAAGCCCATATTAGATGAACAGGGTATATCGCGCGTGTTATTTTCTCTATGTTTATTATCTGTGATTTACTTTATTGTTGTTTTGGTTTTCGTTGCTGTCTCTATATCATTCACTTTGGACTTGTGGGGATGTTCAATAGATCTCAAGAATAGGTTAAAGTGCGCGCAAGCTAACCCGAACACCTTGTTTATCAAAAAAAAAAAACTTTACTATAAAAGCTAGTCTCATACATATATGAGTTAGTTTTTATTATTATGAGTTTAGGTCTGGATTTTATGCTTAAAAGTTAAATCTATGAGTTTTCGATCAATTATAACATTGCAAGGAAGATTTTTTTTGTTGATGCTTAATTTTGATACCAAACTACTCGTTAGTGTAAAATACTAAGCGGACTTAGAAATCACATGATATGGGAAAATATCAAATGAAATAATGAATGAAAGACGATATTTAAAGTGGTTTGGATGCTCAAAAGCGAATCATACGTCCACTGCTATTGTATTAACAAAAGGGTAAAAATAGGTCACACAGGAGCTAAGTTACAATTTAAAGAGAATACAAAGAGAGAGAGAGAGAGAGAGAGAGAGAGAGAGAGAGTAAGCTATTTTTGAGTAAGATTAGCCAATCCCGCAAATGAGAGGGGAGACCTCTATTTATAGTGAAAGATCTCAAAGTAATGATTACAAATCTGCAAGTGGGTAGATGTGTGCAAATCCTTCTTTGGGTCCCAGTGGTTGCCTGCTCGAGAGATATCCCAATTTGCGTGGGTTTGGACACGTGGACGATCTCTAACCACTTGCAAGTCTGACACTCACCTACTGCGCTGACAGAAACCATACCACTTGCTCCATTGCGTGACGTGGCCGCGCCAGGATGACACAAAACTTCTTGAGCCCTGATTGGCCCTTACTGACGAGGCTCCACGTCAGTCCTAACTTTTCAGGCCATAACACTTTTAGTTATTGATCCGATATTGTTATGGAACCTGAGTTTTCCAGGATTCATGATTTGAAAGTATTTACTTGCCCTGAAAAATACTGAGCTCAAAAAGTAAATGTAATTTACATCGTCTCTTTGATATTGAATATTTACTAATATGACGTTACACGTTACTAGAATAGTAGAATGTAATCTCTGCAAGATTATGGGACCAGTTTCCTAAACCAGAGTAACCCTTAAATAACAAGCAAATACCACAGTTTCTATCCTTAATATGATCAAACACACCATATTGATTCTTCAATGGTGCAGCAGTGGTCCATCATTTTCAATGGTGCGAATTATGGTTCCCTGGTCCCTGGGCCCTGGAACTCTTCTAATGCTTCAATCACCACCATATATATCAAGAATCAGAATAATTCACATAATGAAACATACAAGCTAGGTTGTACATCAAGGCACTACAGGAATTTTCAGTCTTTCTGAATTCCACACCTACTGATATGAGCTTCTTTAAGAGAGTTTTACTATCCGAAAACTCGCTATACATTAATTGATTTTCAGTTAAGATGATAAAGTTGAATGTGATGATATAAACAACTAGAGAAGGAGGTGGAAAACTGTAAGGAGAACCTATTTTTCAAGATTCAATGATCAAACTTGAGCTCGTCTTGTATACATAAATTAGAGTTATATGCTAGCAACAATGGAGAGGTAAAAAGAAATAAATCAAAGTCCAAAACAAGATTTCAGGACTACTGTACATTCCCCTCCATAGCAGAGCATAGAAAGAACTTGAAAAGTCCCAAAAAAAAAAAAAAAAAAAAAAACACCCCAGATTAGATGAAATATAAATAAGGAAAACAGCTTAATCTGTAGTCATCTCACTTTGCTCTTCATTGAAGAGTGGTTGTTGGTTCCAATATCTTTAAGGAGGCCGACTATCTGCTGCATGCTTGGTCGCTTCAATGGAAGGTCGGCCGTGCATAGATATCCAATCTTCAAGGCCTCCTCCATTTGGTTTTCTGGTCCTGTATCGTGAATTTTAGGATCAATAGCTCTTGATCCTTGGTTCTTTCTCACCAAGCCTCTAACCCAGCTCACTAAAGTTGCTTCTTTCTCGTCCTGGGTAATCGTCTCCAACTGGTTTTTTCCCGGTTATCAGCTCAAACAGAACCACACCAAAGCAATATACATCCGATTTTGGTGTTGGGGAGTCACATGCAGGCTCAGAAAACTCTGGTGGAACATACCCAGGTGAGCCACGAGCAATTTCCTCATCCAAGCCATTTCCAAATATCTTGGCCAATCCAAAGTCGGATAACCTTGGCTCCAAATTTATATCCAGATATACACTGCTAGCTTTAATATCCCTGTGAATTATCGGAGGTGAGCACCCATGGTGAAGAAATGCCAGTGCACGAGCAGTGCCAAGTGCTATTTTATGTCGAAATCTCCACGTTGTTAATAACCCTTCAGAGCCTACATCTTGGATCCCATTATTTCCATCTTCTTCCCATGTATCAGTGCTCCAATCCTCTGTTGTTTGAATCCCAAGCGGCAAGTCATGCAGCAAATTCTGCAAGTTCCCATTCTCCATGTAATCATAAATAGCAATTCTTTGATCACCAGCTAAACAATATCCAGTCAGTGGAACAAGATTTGGGTGCTTTATTCGACCAAGATACTCAAGCTCTCTTGCAGCTTCTTGTTCTGTCAATGTTGATCCATGGACTAAAACTTTTACAGCTACATGAATTCCACCAGGAAGGAATCCTCTATACACAGGTCCAAATTTCCCTTCAGCCAATAGGGTGCCTCGATCAAAATTCGAAGTTGCAGATAAGAGATCTGCAAATGTGATATTCAATAAAGGCTTCTCAAAAATGACTACAGGGCACTGAATTTGCATGCTTAACATCAGCTACCCATGTAGTTGAATCAGTCTGGAACGAAAAGGGGCCTGAAACATTTTGCTCTTCTTTATACGATGTTTGCTTTACAACCCACATTTTCGGTTTCCTTCTGCAACCAAAGGCTACAAACAGCAGCCCAGCAAGCAAGCAGACCATTGAGAGGGTCAAAGCTAGAGCAAGCTTGAGTCCCTTGTGTTTGGTTGCTTTCCTTCTAAAGAGGCTAGGGTTCGCCGCAATTGGGCAGTTGTTTGAAGACCCTAAGAAAGCTTTTTGTAGGATTTCAGGGGATATCTCTGAAGCACAAAGGGTTAAGTTGTTGTAAGAGAAGTTAAAAATATCCAAATATGGAAGTTTTCCCAACAGAGATACAGGGATTTCACCACTCAAATTGTTGCGCGAAACATCAATAATTTCAAGGTTTTTGATACTCAATAAAGGGATATGGCCACTAAGATGGTTCATAGACAAATCAAGTGTATGCAAACTACTCAATTCAGAGATTTCACTAGGAATATGACCTGTGAGGCTAGTTCTAGACAAATTCAGATACTCTAAACTCCAAAGCATTTCGATTTCCAGAAATTCTTGTCTGCTAAATCTATTGTAAGCTAGATTAAGATGCTTAAGATTCTGAGCTTGACTCAAGTTGCGAAAAATCTCTCCACTTAGCTGATTCTCAGACAAGTCCAGATAAACCAAACGAGACCAATTATAACTAGAGTTGAATTGTACCTGAGAAATGTGACCTTGAAACTGGTTCCTGCTAAGGTCAATCACCTGCAAAGGCTCCTGAAACACCCCCATAACAGAACCCTGAAACAAATTCCATGAAATATTAAGCCTACTAATGGACTTCATTCCTGTCAAATCTGAGTCCCTTCCAGAGATTTCATTTCCAGCAAGGTTCAAGCTTTTGAGCTTGGGAAATGCAGCACCAAAACCATCAGGCAAAGAGCCATTCAGCTGGTTCATTGAAAGATCAATTGTAACCAAAGATTGACAACTCTTGATTCCCTGTGGAATGCTGTACTGAAACATGTTGTTGTCAAGTTTCAGAACTTGAAGACTCACAAGTGAGCTTATAGCAGCAGGGATTTCTCCGGACAAATTGTTGTGAGAGAGATCAAAGACTTCAAGTGAGCCAAAATTGCCAATGTTGTTTGGTAAAGAACCTGAAATCTGATTGTTTGAGAGATTGAGGGTTGTGAGAGAGCCTAAACTCCATAAATCACCGGGAAAAGCTGTGATTTTGTTGTTGCTAAGATCTAAAACTTGAAGCTTGGTTAATTTGCCAATGGTGGCATCAGGAACTGGACCTGAGAGGCCTAAATTGGGAACAACTAAAGCAGTAACATGCTCGTTCTGAGAGTCACATGTGACTCCTTGCCATGAACAAACAGGAGATGAAAAGTATGAAGCTTGAAAAGATTTAGAGCTCGTTTTTTTGAAGAACTCAGAGACATAGAACCCATCTGTATTGGGTTGCTGAGAAAGTAAAGGCTTGAAGAACAAAGCAAGAACCAATATTGAACTAAAGAAGCAAAACCCCATTTGAGAACAAGGCCTGAAGCTCAGATAAAAAATCCTAAACTTGAACTCTTAAAAGGTGAAATACCTCCTCAAAACTTCATCAAAATCAGAACTTGGAAGAACAAAACCCCAGAAAAATGACAGTGAAAAAGAACAAAGAAAGGTGAAAAGTACACAGCAAAGATATCAAATGGGGAAGTTCTTGGTAAAAGAGAGAGAGAGAGGGGGACAAGAAAAGCCAACAAAACAAAGAATCCAACACAAGTGAAAGAGAAGCACTTTTGTTACTGTTCAGAACATGAAGCAAAAGCACAAACAAGCACTCAACTAAACAACTTAAACTTTGTTTTGTTCCTTGAACATTATTAAAAAAAAAAGAAAAATAAATAAAATAAAGGAGTAAATGTAAGTGCTTTGGAAAGAGAGAGAGAGAGGAGACGCAAAGATAAAGAGGTGGCGGTCAGAGGTTGAGGTTCATAAACGAGAAACAAGAGAGTGAATTGAAATATCAAATTGGGTTGTTGAATTTATCAGTGCTTCTTGGTGGTGTATTCAATGATTCTTCATGAGTGTTGATCACTTTCTGTTTCCATTTTTTATCTTTTTTCTCTCTGGGGGATAGTTTCATATACCCCTCTTTTGTTGGCTCAAGATCAAATAAACCTCCATTGTTTCTCAGATTTCATAAAATACCCCTATTGTGTAGCGTAAATGGTAAACCTAAATTGTGCGATGGTGGTGTTCAATATTGTATTTGAGGGGAAAAAAAAAAACCTTATATACAACGTGATACCATACAAATGGCAAACAAAAAAGTAAGTATATTTTACTCATCCTGAAGTGATACATTCTCATTAGCCGGTTGTATAGCAACATATTGTTGAGAAAAATTTCTCAATATTTGGTGTTTTTGTTTTTGAAAATAAATTCAAAGTAGAAAATAAGTTTTAAGTTTGTATTATCAAAGTGTTTATTATCGTTTTCAGAAAATGGTATTTGAATAATTAAAAATGATAAAATATGATGATTATATATCACTTTCTTATCATAAATATGTTATTTTGTAATATAGTAGAAATGAAATATAAAAAAATATTTTTTTAATTACATAAATAAACTTTTCCTTTTTCTTGTTTTTTGTTATTTTAAAAAAAAAAACCGAAATGGTAAGTAAACAAGTCTTTTCATATTCCAAGAAGAAGCAGAAAATGAAAACACAGAAAAACAATGTAAAATGAAAAGGATAGTGAAAGCACTTGTATTTTCTAAAGGGTAGTTTTTCATTTATTTCAGAAACTATAATATATTATTAATTTGGGCTAAATACGGGGGGGTAAATGAATTATTCATTACTTTTTTTTATTTATCTTAAGAGGAAGTTGGTTCTATTTTCTTTATCTATAAAACTGCAAGCCAAAAACCTTTTTTCCTTCAAAAAGAAAGTGGTAATTCCCTATTCCAAAAGTCTAATACCATAAAAGTTGGTAGATTTATGTACTATTTTTGTTGCATTTTTCTTCATGAAGAAAAAGGTTCCTTTTCATTTTCCAAAAATTCTTTTTTTTAATATATAATTCAATCTAACATGTCCCAAATTTCATATTGATGGCCAATTTAGAAGGAATTATTAGAATTTGGAAGTCACATTTAATTTGAAGCATTATTACAACAAGGGTTTATTTCATAGATATTGATTAAAGCACAATTATAAAAAAAAAAGTATTAAATATTTCATTATTAAGGGATTTTTGACACTTTTATAGCAGCTTTTTTTTATTATTATCTTAAGGGATTTTTTTTAATAATTTAGAAATATATAATATTTTATGATAATTGTGAATACATTTAATATTAATCGATCTCATGGGGTAAACAAAATAAACCCCACATAAAAATACAATAACAAATAATAATATTCGATAACATGTAATACTATTATTTTGATATTAAATCACATCTCCTAAATTTAATAATAGAAAAAAAATCCCTTAAAGATAAATTAAGAAAAAAGCCACTAATAAAAGTGTCAAAAATTACTTAATAAGGAAATATTTAATACTTCTTTTTTATATATAATTGTGAATACATTTAATTTAATATTAATTGATCTCACGGGGTAAACAAAATAAATCCAATATTTCGATAACATGTAACGATATTATTTTTGATATTAAAAAGATAGTTAAGACGTCTTGTGGGTAACGTTACCGGTAATGCAATATTATTTTTGTTGATTAGATTTTAAAAATGATTTTGGGGTGCAAGTGGGTAGTTGTCTTCCTTGACTAAAACCCTAGAAAAAAAGGGTTTTCTTTCACTCCATTTTCTCAAGGGAGTGTCAATGAAGTAAACTTAATTGCCATCTTTTTCCCCCATTTTGGGCTCCATAATTAAACAAATATATGATGGGACCATTCAATAGTTCAAAAAGAATGAATGTAACTATCACTCTTGTCTATAATTAAATTGGACCAATATTCTAGGATGTTTTGACAAGCTTTTTATATGGTTAATAATCAAGAGTGATTCCAAATAGTAAAAGAGAAAAAGGGTATTATTCAACTATATACTATTTAATATAATTTAATAAAACTATACTTGAATAACTGTACTATATATTAGATCATTAGATTATGATTTATCGTGATCCAAGGATTTCGTGGAAACATGACCCTCAATACTGTACAACGTTAAACTCTGCTCATATCATCAGAAGTCATATTTCAATCAATTTTTAAATTATAATTCAGACGTCTAGATAAAAGATAACACGACCTTCAATATTATAGATTTATTTTGAACAAACATTTTTTTTTTCAAAAGATTAAGGGTAAAAATGGTCATTACAACACTTGTCTCATCATGTCAAACAACTCAAAATCAATCTACTTGAGGATTAAAAAAAAGAAAAAAAGATGAACCAAGTTCATGGTATGATTTAGATTAGGGGGTAATCTTATTCTAAATGGGTTTAATGATTGAGCTGGTTTGGACCCCACAAAACCCATCACCTTGTTGAAGTACTTCCCTAATAATTGTGGATACATTATTTATTATGCTCATTAAACTATTGATTAATCTTCTAATCTTAATTTAATTATTAAAGAAAAACAAAAACTAATATTGCTACATTGGGCAATTTGTTTATGTAGAGACACTCTATGCTTATTTTTTTTGTTAATATTTATTTTAATAATAAATTGACGTAATAAATAATATATACACATAACAATATCATATAAACAATCGTATAAGTTCAACAAAATAAAAACTTTGTATCTCTAAACTTTATAAGTATAATATTATTCATTTTAATACAACCTTAAAAGAATCAATAAAAAGGTGAGTATAAATGTACTTTGGCACATATATGGACGAACCTATATTGTGATGAGTGGGGGCCGGTGACCCCCTCAATAATTTTTTCCATTAATTTAGTGTTTTTTTATTTTTTTATTTTTTTATTTTTAACTTTAACGTGTTTGTATTAATATTTCTAGATTTGACCACACACTTTTATAAAAAATAAAGAATTGAGCATGCCAAGATCCTATAAGGCAAGAAGGTTTGGTGATGAGAAAGAAGGAAGAAGAAATGTTTTAAATGATTTGCATTGATTGAGGAAGAAGAGTAATATTAAATCAACCCACAACTTTAATTATTGCATTCATTTTCTTCTTTTGATCTTTTTAATATTTTTTTTCTTTTGTCACACTCATAATGTCACCTTCTTCTTCTTCTTTTCTTTTTCAACCCTCCATCTTCATCATCAATTTATTAAAATTATTAATTTCCATTTCTAATCAATGAGATCTCTTCACCCTCAACTTGATCAAACTCCAATTGGAAGCCCATCATTATCGCTTAAATTTGTTTTAGATTGAGTATTCATAGTTGTAATTTTATAAAATTGTATTTGTTTTATTACAATTTCCTTTATTTTCAATACAAAAATATATTTTGAATTTTTTTTTTTTTTTTTTTTTTAATTTGGTATGGAGGAGAAGGGATTTATGGCATCAATATTTGATAATATTGTTGGATTCAGCGATAATTTGATTCGATAGGTGGATGTTAATATTAGTTTTCAATGTATGTTAAACCACCGAATAATATTATTGAACTAATAACATAATATTACTTGATAATTTAACACGAGGAGAAGTGAGTAATATTCCGTTAATATTTGAAAATATCCTTATTATAATTATCATATATGAACCTAATAACAATATCGAATCAGTAACGTAATATTACTCGACTAAGAAGCATACACATTTTTAGTTTGTTTGTTAAATAAGAAGTATATCATAATTAAATAAAAAAATTAAATAGCTAGTCAATTGCTTCAAATTAGTACCAAATTTGATGTTAATTATGTCCTTATGACATAATTAAATCACATAATTTTATTTAGTGTGGAGTTTCACTTTCAAATGGACAAAGTAATTAATTGTCTAAACAATAATCATTAATTTCTAAATTAATCTAATTGATACACATAGCACTAAAATTTATTATTCATGTTGTAAAAATTATGTCTTCATGTTAATACCTACCACAATGTGGCCCCTAAGCTAAAATAAATGTCAAACAATTTTACCAAAATTTTATGGTACTTTAAATTGAGTACTACTAGAATTAATATTCAATTTTATGTCAAAAACCAAGTTTCCAAACATTAATTTCGATCCTATAAAAAGAAATTGTACTTATTATAAAATAAAATTTCTTGTTCGGCTCTAATTTTTTCTTAATATATGTATATATCTTTTTTAGATTTATCTTCTCTTAATTTTTGTTCTTGAAGCCCATAAACAACTAAAAACATATCACTTTTGGTGGGGTTTTTGAAAGTAATAAACGGGTTTGGGTAAAACTTATTCTCAAAAGTTAGCTTAAAGAATGAGAAAACCCAATAATGGTCTATCAAATTGACGATGTGGAATAAATACAACTTCTAACACTCTTTTTCATGTTTAGTGTGAGCGGTTCGGGCCTTAACCAAACCCATCAAAATCTACAAGTTTCTTTAAACAAACGTGTTTTTTATATTATAATAAATAAGTTTAAATAGTACTCACTTTCAAAAATTAGTTGGAAGAAAAAGGGAATCTATTAATTTACCAAATTGGCGAGACGGGCAATACAAATTCTAACGTGGAAAATTAAAAAATAAAATTGTTTTCCACCTTTGATTAAGGATAATCCAAAGATATTGTCAGTTTGTCACGATAACACAACATTATTAAAAAACAAATATGAAATATCGTACTAGACATAATTCTTATTTTTATCATATGGTTTATTGTATTGGGATAATCAATTTTTTTATTAATTTTTTGACATGACCGAGGTCAATTAGATTCCATTTTGAAAGTTATTTCGTGTCTTGTGCCTCTGTATAATCCAGTTGTAACCCATTATTCTCATGGCTTGTTTTGTTCTTATTATTATTATTTTTTAATTTTTAAAAGTAAATAAATTAAAAACAAAGTTTGTTCTATGGAGAAGGCTGGTAGTTGATTGTTTGGCTACCTAAAACTAGTCAGTATTTATTTCCATAGAGCAATTGTCTCCATTTATTACAAAAGCAACCTCGGCCACATATTCTAACAAGAATTCTATCTTAAATTGAAGTTATGGTGG
>CM047904.1:23193471-23204615 GCA_026229545.1 Pistacia atlantica
GATGGAATGATTGTAATCCTAGGAAAAAATTAAACAAACTTAATTAAAAATTGATCATTAAGAAGACATGAGGAACTTGATCAAACTTACCTTGAACATCAATAGTTCCAGTCAAACCATTACCTCTCAGATACAAAGATTTTAATGAAGAGAGATCACCCAAAGAAGATAATATGCTATTGTTGAGGTTGTTAAAATCCAAATTGATAACCTCCAAGTTACTCAAATCTGGAAATAGTCAAACAATTTCACAAAATTAAAATGTTTCATATATTTAATCTAAAAAGTCCAATTATATTGTAAATTCACAAAAAAAAAAAAAAAAGTAGTTGAAATTATGAGAATGAGAAGCTAGCTAAATTACCTTGAATATTAATAAACCCATTCAGATTATTCAGTTGTATATCCGAATAAGATGTTATTATAGGGAAGTGAACTAGTGAAGAATTTTAAGATATATTTATAATAATTTAAAATCTTAAATTCTACAATTTGATTTCATTAAAAATCTTCTAACAAGGTGAAAATGGGAATTTTCAACCTTTAAAAAGGCTTTGCAATCTTAGTTGATGTGTGTTGTCCACTCCCTTCAAAGGAGCGTGAATGTCTCATAATGCTTGCACTTTGGCTTATTATTCTATTCTACATGCATTCCTAAAATAACCTTCCTTGTTTAGTTCATAACCCATTAAAAAAGTAGTTAATTGTGTGGTTGTTCTGGTAATTAAAGTGAAACACTTTCTACTGACTTGGTTTTCAAAACTGAATCTGACAGGCACGAGACAAAATTGTGTGGCTGTGATCGAGACCTTGTACTTGCTCCAAAGAAGCTGTAAATTGTGATCATGTCACAAATATTATTACTTATTACCTTTGGGGCTGACAAGATGGTCAATCTCATTGAAGCCCATGTACAACTCTTTCAAAGAATGTAACCCTAGGAAAAGATTAAACAATTTCACAATGTTAAACTCTTTCATATACATAATTTAAAAGTTCAGTTATCAATTCACAAAAAAAAAAATGGTTGAATTAAGAGAATGAGAAGCTAGCTTATTACCTTCAATATTAATAGCTCCTTTAAATCTATTATCATCTAGATACAAATACTTTAATGAGGAGAGACCATCTAGAGATGATAAGATGTTGTTGTTAAAGTTGTTGACTCTTAAATTCAATTCTTTCAAGTTACTTAACCTTGATAGCCTCTCGAAACCTGCAAATACTCAATCATTTTCAAGCAAATAAATTGCTTCATGCATATTATCATATAATATATCACAAAATTATTCACAAAATATTGAAAACATAAATCAATAATCATAAAATTGACAACTCCATAAAATATGTTGAAATCCTAAAGTTTAATAGTAAATGAGAGACTTTTGAGGAATTTGTAATAATGTGAAATCATTTTATTAAAAGCATATGGTACTAGCTAGATGCAAATAAATTTACTAGAAATTAAATATGAACCTAAATATAGAAATAAATTAAGTTGAAGGGAGGAAGACAATTGACCTTCGTTCTCAATACAACCAGCTATATTGTTGTCACTTAAGTTAAGGGATTGTAGTTGTTGGAAGGGAGAAAACAAAGAAGCATTTAGATACAACTCTCCCAAATTCCAATCCCTTGCATAAAAAAGATCGAGTTTGATGACTCTTCTAGTGTTATTGTCACACGTAATACGTTCCCATCTACAACACTCTGAATTCTCCACCCAATTGTAAAAATACCCATAAGAATTAGGGAAGAAATGTTTAAGTTGCAAGAGAGCAGTTCTCTCTTCCTCCCAACACCCCTCTCCTAAAGAAACCAACATCATTACTAAGAACACCCAAAACCACTTACAATCCATCTCTTAATACACTCAAGCTTTGTGACTCACAACACACTACTTCTATGCTATTTATACAAAAAGGCACCAACTTCTGTTTGGATTTCCTTGTCTTTTCCATTAATAAGTTTTTTTTTCTTTTTTTTTAATACTCTTAATTTTACGTAGTAATACTCTAATCAACTCTCAGTCTCTAAGCATCAAGATAGACATTTAATATCAATAGGTGAAAAAAAAAAACATTAAATTTTAGCTTATAGTTTTATCTTATCTAAATTAACAAAATTATAAATTTAAAATATAAAAATAGTTTTTCTTATTAATCTTTTTCTTTTTTATTTTAAAGATTATAATATTAGCTGGCATTGACCAGCCGACACTTTCACTTTTCCAAGTCAATGTAATTGGTTAACACTTATGGCACAACAAGTTATTTAAATAATTTCTTTTTTCTATAACAAAACAAATCTGTTAAGGGCTTTACAATAATATTTAAAATCACACTCTTGGAATCAATTAAAAATATGTTGTGATTTTATAGGATCTCAATTGTATAGATTGAAATTATAATTGTAATTTTCACTACTATTAATTATTTAGAAGTTTATTTTTTCGCTAATACAAGTCTATCATAAAATGTCATTATTTTTCAATAATGTTATTAATAAAAAATAATTGTATTTTTTCATCATTGTTTTTTTTTAACCTATCGTTATCATCTTGTAAAATTCATTTGATAAATTTGGTTAAAAAAAGGTAAAGAAAAAGAAAAGAAAAAACAGCTGAGAAAAAGGGGTTAAATTCCTCCTTTACAATTGATAAACCAATAAAATTTATTATTTTTATTTATTAATTTTAAATTTTTTATTAAAAAAATGACATGATGTCACTTTTCATATTTGTTGTAATTAATGAATAGTTTTCAAAATTCAGGTATTATTATAATTTGGCTTATTTTTCTGTTCTTAGAGATAATTTGCATCAAATCAATACATCTTTACTTTATTTATTTCATGTTTAATACCTGTTTTAGTAAAACATTATAAGTTAAATAACACTACCCACCTTAAATTTTATCATTAACGTTTATATTTCCATAAAATTGTGAAAGCTCAAATCAATTCAATCAACTTGTCAATTTATGTAAGCTGGCATTCCAAGTAACCTAATTTTCCAAGTCAAGCTACTCAAATTTGAAGCATAACAATAATGCAATAGGCATCACTCTCATGAAAGCGAACCCTTTTCTTATTCATTGGAAGTTAGTATATTTTTTCCAATCCTTATTTTGTCCGTGTTTCAAAAGACTTTGAGTCAATGTCAATACAACAATTGTATCTTTTTCTTCCATTAGAACATTTTCCATGAACATTTTGTCTTTGTTTTCAGAAATCAGAAGACTTGGAGTCAATACTAAAAGTTTATTATTTACCGTTAGAAATCTTTCGTAAAAAAGTTAAGTACTATTTATACTTTTTTTTTTTTTTTTGGTTGCAAATCTATTGTTGTAATAATATAAAATTCAACAACAAACACGTTCAATAGGCACTTATGCATGACTACAATACTGACATACTTGTTAAATAATAACATTTAAACACTAAACAAAATAATGTTTGTTTTATAGATGATACTGCATGATATAGTAAAGATCTGAAAAGATAGAAAGTTGATGTGATGACACATTGCAACCATATAACACGGCTTGACCTCTTAGTGATCCATCAATCTCAAAGTAATCGAAATTTATTTTCTTTTGGAAGTTTTAATACAATTTTCACATTTATTGATAAGATATATATGAAAGAAACGATTGAGAATTGTTGGCTCGTCAATTTCATAAAATCAATTAACACGACTTGAGCTCTTTTAATGATTTTCCAAGTTGCAATACAATTTTCAATCATACACTTGTTTTTATTAGGAGACTTTGAATAAACTTTAGTGAATAGTCCACTGACTTTTACATGTGATTTATTGTTCAATAATGTTCCTGCAGTAATATTATTTAACAAGATGTTTTACCAAAGCATAGTTTAAGAACATTGAAAAGCATTTACAAATATTTTACAAAAGAATACTAGTGTTAAATCAAGTTTAAAGTGAAATAAAATAAATAATTATATTTTGAATAATTTTTTTAGAAAAAAGAAAAAAAAAACATTTACAAGTATGAAATGAAAGAAAAGATGTAGAATCGGTGGAAATCAAGTTCTTAAAATCAATTATAAGGCTTGAACTCCTACAGAGATTTATCCAACTAAGAGTACAATATGCAATTGCACAATTATTTATTTCTACTTTTTCTCATTTATTTCTTCTTCCCTTTTCTTAGCTCTCAGTGCTTTAGTTATCAAAGTCTCCATCACTTGAAAATGAATGTTAAGAATTGAATTTTGGGATTAAAATTGAATAAATTGGCCGTGTTAAAGGGGAGAAATTAGGGTCTGTTTTGAAAAGATAGGAAACTGATATGATAAGACATCTTTTTAATATAACCACATAACACGGCTTGACCCATCTTGACACGGATAGATTGTTGCATGTGTATGATTTTATTCTAGGAAATTAATGAGGGCATTCTAAAATTTGAACAAGAAATAATAAATATATCAACTTGTGAATTAATGTTGACTGGCTTTCCAATTGTATTGACTTAGAGTACTTGGTTAAAAATTATGGAACGGGTCATTTACGATAGAAATTAATTTCTATCAACAACTATTGTCCTTCTATATACTTATACACACGTTAATTCATCAAATGTTTTCTCAATTGTATTAGTAGAATTTAATTCAATCTATATATTTCTTGACTGTATTGATAGAATTTAATGTTTTAGGGTCAAGTCTCCTCCCCCAAAAGTTGTCCCATAGCTAGCCACTAATTCTTGCATGTGAGAGGGTGATGTTTCTAGGAATTTGATCGAGGAGATTTTATAATTTTAACAAAAACAATCAAGTCATAGCTACCATGCATCAATAATTTTGTTTTTTATTGGACATGAAAATTTCAATCTAAAATCAATCTTTGATAAGATATAGTTATGTAAAAATTGTGTGCAAATTTATTTATTTATTTTTTCAATTGGATAAAAACACAATCGCCAGTGGGATCCCTATCACTGGTAAATAATAACAAATTTCTAAAGTAGCGTTGTAGAATGTGATATATATTTTGTTTACATATGAGAGAGTGAGTTAATTTTATGAAAATATTTATTATCAATTACTCAAATTTATCAATTTTAAATTTTTAGACAAAAAGAAACAGTATATCTATGATACCATCTTCATAAAGAGATAAAATGATAGAATTTAATTGGAACTTGTTGATTAGAAGCTAGATCCCAAGATTTTGAACAGAGAGCAGCAAAAGATGATAAGATTCTATTGTTGAATTTGTTGAACATCCAAATTATTTACACACCAAAATTAACCTTTACCCATTAGACGGAGGACAATGCAATAATTTGAACAGATTAAATCCTTATCGAAGCTGGCATCCATTTGTATTGACATAGACCACTATCAACTTTTTTTCCAAGTCAATGTTCTTGCTTCAAACTTATGGCAGAATTTAATGCTTTACAACCGAAATTAATTTCTATCAACAACCATTTGTCCTTTCTCTTGACTTGAAGACTTCCCTGTTTCAGAGTCAAAAAAAATTTATGCAATTTTTCAATCAATTGGGTTAGTTACTTAAACAAAACGCTGCGTTTTGTTTATATTCTTGAGTTCTGAAGAACAAGCAGCTGTTCATGAATATCAGAAGTACAAAAAGAACAAGCTGGGAGATGCTCAGGTTGTAGACTTTTTAAAGGCATTTATCATTTGTGTTTGATTAGCTGGCAGATCACACGGATTACCAGCTTCTCAGAGTGAATTTTTTGGCTGAATATGTTTTGGCTGAACTTGTGGTGGTGATGAACGGTGATAACGTTGATGAAGGGTGATAACATCCAGTGTTTAGAATTATAGTAAAATTACCCAGTTAACCTGTCGATTGTTAAATAGTAAAAAAATTTAACCCACACACAAAAGAATTATGCCTAGTAGAGCAGTTCTTGAAATGAAAATGCATAAGTGAACAAGTGAGGCTAATAATCAGATAATCACCAGTAAGGCTTTCGTAATCATACTACTGGCTACATAAAATAATGCACAAGATCTAGGAGTTATTTTCAAATTATACTTTTGTATAAATGTATGTAGTTTAATGCATCTGCCACTACTATGTCTAATATACAACTAGTACTACTATACATCCCAAGTTTGTATTCCAAGTGATATGGCCTTATTTTTAGAAATACATACCATTGATCACATAATAACATGATCCACAAACACCACCAAAATAATGACAATATTTAGAATGCAAAACCAGGGTATATGATATGCTTAAACATACAGAGCAGCAACCACACCAATAAGTGAACATGAAAAGACAATTGTATAAACATCAATCAGTGTATCCTAATAAATCACTAGCTACTAGAAAAAAACCCCTTACATTGACCAACCATATATCTCTGAGGAAAGAAAAATGGCCAAGAAATAGTTACCTTAAAGCTCTCTATGTTAGCAAGTAGCAAAATTTCATTTCCTGGAGGAATGGAAAAACACGCACAACCATTTCGAAGTGAGATTTATGGAGAAAGTAAAATTGAGTATAAATATAGTTCCATATTAATATTTAGCCATTGATCAAAACAAACTACAAATTGGTACGCAAAGCTTACAGAATTAATATGGAAACCAAACTGATTATTGCAATATGCAGAATTTCAATTAAAAGAAACAAGAGGATTATTAACATGCAATCTAAATAAATAGCAGGCTATAATATAGTACTAAGAAGTCTAAAATCTATAATCTACTAAAGGTCAAACATGGAGGAAATATAAACTAATTCAATAAAAGATTCAAGTTCAAAAGTATTCTTATGACCCAACACTTTTAGGAAGGCTACTAAACAATTCATGTCATTTCGGAAGAAGGTAAGTTAGAATCTAACATTTTCTCTGATACCTATTCCTGTCTCCAACAAAAATGTAGTATATAGATATGCAGGTCATTTGTAAACAATAAATAGGGATATCTTGCAATTCTTTGTCATAATTTATGAGAGAGATGACCATAGGCATTAACCTGCTGCATCAGGACATTGTTGTCCCCTTCAAAAGTAGATTGCACATCAAATTCACTTTTCAAATGACCAACATGATTTTCAGTCTTCAGGCCTTGTCCTCCACATGCTCCACGGCATTCCTAAAAGAACAGTAGTCTGAATCAGACCACTTAACATGAATGTAAATAATCGATGTGTAGTTGAAGTTCCTGACCTGTAGTGTTCGCTGATTGTGCCAGGTAAAAGTAGCCTTGAATGCACTTAAAATAACATGAATGGTTTTGTTGGACTGAGGTGTCCTATTCACATATAACATCTTCATGTAGTTTGCAGCAGAACTCATAGTATATCTGTTGCAGAATCAATAATGGGGAGGAAAGGGGGAGGATAGGAGCAGAAATAGCAACACTAGTTTATTAGTTAAGATCATCAATAGATAGGTCCAGTATAATTACTTTTATTCAAATACCACATATTACCAAAGCAATCAGGATAAATTTATTACCATTACTAAGTGAAAAATATACACTTTCAATAGAATCAAACTCCCTACTTACTTTGCAAACAGATAAGAGTCAATTGGGAAAATTTTGTAGATGTGTCCACACTGGCAAATCTAGTAACATATACACTCAGTTCATACCAGATACTATAAATGTAAGGGAAGAGAAGGGAGAAAAGTTTAATCCCAGAGTTAAAATAAAATTTAATTTTCAGAATACAAGTTATCGAGATGCTTACGTCTTTGCAAGGAGAGGCAATAGTTGCTGTTGATGAATTGGATAATCAAGCAACAGGATTTCAAGTCCATTTGGTGTAATAGAGAATGCCCGCCTTGATAATGCATACCTTATAGCTATTGATAAGCCAATCTAAAAGGAGAAGAATGTTAATTTCCAGTAGTTCATTAAGTTTCTCAGGATTACCTGCATCCCTGGCCCAAGAATCATATACAACTGCAAAAGTTTTGCAACTGAAGGGAGACCAGATTTAAAATCCATTATTAACTTTGATATGTACATTGCTGCTGAAGCTATATTTACACGACCAGATGTTAAAGCGGCCATGAAAGCTGCAAATCTCTAAAAATAACACAAATATATAACAGCTTAGAAAGTCATCTTATCAGATAAATTAAGCTAGAAGAAGATAACAATATGCCATCTATCAGTAAGGTAATTACCTGATCTGGGTCTTTGATTGCACTAAGATATTCTCCATCAGGTGAAACATCAACAATTGAATTCAACAAATTCTCCTTGGGGATTCGGACATTATCAAACTTGAAAAAATTCCAAAACTTTTGAGTTACATCATAACTATAGAGAGCATAATTTTTTAAGGTCATTCAAACATAAAGTAGAGCAGTTTAGCTACAAAAGGTCTTATAACTCTTTCCAAATTTGACCATTATCAACCCCATTCAACCCAATTTTATGACCACAATCAGCTATCAGGATATTAGGACAAATTTTACCATCTACATCCCTGATCTGGCAAATGAATGCATGAACCCCCTGATTTTTCCCATTAATTTCAAGCTGCGAAAAGACCACCGTCTGTGTTGCATGCTAAATAGGCAAAACAACAAAAACTATATAAACACAGATGCTGCAAGTACAATTTCTACCCATGGCATGGGAATCAAACTGAACAACAAAAATTACCAACCAAATCTTAAAAGAAAGAAAAATTTCTGTCCACCAATACAATATTTTTGAGCTGACTCACAAGGAGTGTTTATAACAAACTCTCTAGTGTTTGAATCATAAGTGGTAACTGTTTCAATTCCTTGAACCTTTTTCTCATTATCTCATAAAATGCTATTCTCATTGTTGAAAACTGGTCTTCTCAACAGATGCTATGACAGTGTGGGCCACTGCCTGAATTTTCTCAGTAGAAGTTACTGCCTTTAAGATAGATGTATTTGACCCAGAAGTTGCTAGTCCCCGGGCAAAAACTTGAGTCTTGCCTAAAGCTATCACCATTGCTTTCTGGGTTTGGGTAAGAAAAAGCTTAAGCGAAACAGGAGCTTTAAACGTTATAACCTTCATGAAGGTTGATGTAGGAAAAAGTTTAGTGAGAGATGAAGATCCTAAGACAATAGTTGCTTCTGCACCCACAACCATGACAGGTTTATTAGATAATGAACGCTTTTTATCCATGTGATTTGAAATATCCCCCATCATCTTTGCAGCTCGTAACTGACTCTCCAATCAAATCTTTGAATTTATCAGTAATAGGAGTATTCCAATGTTTTCGAAGGCAGCTAAGTAACTAGCATCCACCACTGCTACCATAGTCTTGAACTTCTTAGCTTGACTTTGAAGAGACTGTGCAAGGAGTGCTTGCGATTTATCCTCATGTGGAAGCTCAGAAAAATAAAAAATTAGATGAGTTAGAATCCCTTAATTTATTGATAGGTAGCTGAGCAACATTGTTAAGAGTCATTCTCAACCCCTCTCAACTGCAATTTGAAAGGTGTGAACTTCAGAAATAACTTAAGTATCCACAACTTCTCCTCTGTTCACATCAAAAAGCATCTTTTGTGCAAGGGCAAGAGCTCTTGACATTGATGGGAGATCAGCAAATATATATCATGCAAATCCAAGAGTAATGGACAAATGGATTGTGCAAATGACGGAATTGAATAACGGCGTCTCAACTGAAATTCCTTTGACAAATATAAATTATAATTGGGAGGCCTCAATCTCAACCCAGACAATCCATATCTGAAGTTGTCAATCTCACCATTTGTAACTCAACGTCATTAGTAAGATAAAACCTCCTCAAAGTTGATGACACAACCGAGCCCACATTCTGCGGAACCAAACTACTAACCAAACATTGACCTTTATTCCCTGATTTACTCCCCCAAAAGATTTATTTGCAATAGGGTCTCTAAACCATAGATGATTCAAGCACTATAAACAATCGACCAACCTCCTTGATTGCCTTTTTGGCAGCCAAAAAGGACCATTAAAACCAATCCCAAAAATCTCCCTCAAAACCAAGTTCCCAGCCCCATTCTCATACACTTCCCTATCAATCCTATCAACAAAACATCCTTTAGTCACTCCAAACAGGAACCAAATCATCACTTTTATCTCCTAATTCAATCTCCTCACATTGCACTTTATTCTGAACGCCCACTTGAGCTACAACCCCATCAGGTAGCACTTCCCTGATAAGACACTTGACATCTAAACTCGATCTGTCCCATAAATTCTGGGCACAAAGTATATACACCATAGATTTTGATTCAGGTTCTCTAATTGCGAAACAAACATTTTTCGTGTGTTCCGGCAGGCAAAGCCTGCGAAGTAACTCATCGGGAGCTTTTTAAGTCATTAGATCTTAATAATGACAAAAATTGATACTAACAAAAAGAGTATCTGACAATATATGTAAATTTTATTAGTCGTGCGAAATTTTCATTCGAAGAATGAAAGAAAAAAAAAGTCGAGATTTGCAATTTTACAAATATCAACAAATTTCAGAATAACAGTAATACGATAAAAATAATGAAAAAAATAATAGAAAAATACATACCGGCCTGACAGCTTCCTTATCAGCGAAAACGTTTGCGATGGCGTGACGGAGAGTTTGACAGCAGTTTACGGTGGGTCTAAAAACACTGACGAAGGTCGCGAATGATGAACGTTGGCTTTTGTACGAGTAATCTGGTGTAATAAGGACTAGTATTGTAGAATGAGTTTAGATATAAGGACTAGTATTGTAGAATGAGTTTAGATATAAGGACACATAATGTTACGCCACGTGAAAGAGTTATTTGCAGTCTATATTTTCGTTATGAACGTTGTGGGTTTTTTTAGTCCCAATCTTTCAAAAAGTAATATTTTAGTCCCAAGAAGAACTACCTGACCTGACCTTCAGGAACAAATAAGTTATAAATTTAATAATTTAAAACAACTGTTGTCATTCTCTTGACTTGAAGACAACTATTCACGTCCGTGTGTCCATAAAAATTAAAGAGCAATGCTACAGTTACCGAAGAATGCATACCAAATTCATGCATCGAATGATGTGACGCCATCTTGTTTTCTTAAAAAAAGAAATTTATAATTAATTGACGGTCAAGATGACGCTACGTTATTCGGTGCGTATTATTCGGTAATTGTATTATTTTCCAAAATTAAATGTTTCAAGG